>BQNB010029490.1:0-55691 GCA_026074375.1 Tanacetum coccineum | reverse complement strand
TAGATTATAATCAGCGAATAAGGATGCTTTATGCGGATGCTTTAATTGTGACAGAATTAATGTGTCTAGGTCTTAGGATGCTGTAACGCCTAAGTCTTAAGAATGATATACCGCCTCAAGAGATGAAATCATTACACTTATTAAACAAACCAACTTTCTAATCGGATTAATTGTAACACCCTCAAATCTGAGCACGCAGCGGAATGTTGAATATCCGAGGGCGTTACATTTATGGATCAATAGCACAAGATTCTGAGAACGACTACTAAACGTGTCGTTTGAAAAATAAGGATACATTGGATTAACAAAATACTTGTTTGTTACATAAGCCCATGGCTTCAAATTTGTTCAACAATATAAATAAAGATTTCGGTTTATAACAATTTTCCCAAAATGTAATAAAACCCCAAATCTTAAGTGTTGACTCTTCAATTATTGACTTCCAATGTATCACTGCACCTCGTGCCTTATTGACCTGAAAAACATGCTTAAAACGTCAACATAAAGTTGGTGAATTCATAGGTTTATGTAAATCAATGGTAGGACCGCAAGATTTCCAAGTGTATGATTTAGCAACACATGCAAACATCATAAAAGTGATTACGTTTTCCTAAGCTCATGACACTGAAGCTCGACATGTATGAATGCAATATATTGCCAATGAATGCCCGTGAATGATGTTCTAACCCGAAACATCCCAAATCCGACATGGTATACGTTCGTTCCCAGTGATAGCTAATCACCCGAACGGGGATTGTCAATCCCAAATAGATCTACCTATAACATTCGCGCTCACAATCCAGTAATTGACAGTTCATGATAAGGGCTCAGTGGGTTATCGCTACTTAGGCAAACACGTAATCATTGTATAAAATGTACACTTGCGTCCAATTTGTAAAAACAAAGCATGTTCTCACCCCAAGGATGTAAATCATTTAAACAATTGTAAAACATGGGGCTATGAACTCACCTCAGTAGGTAGTCCCCTGTGAAGGATAGTATATATCCAAGTATGAATCACACCGTCAAATACCTAAGTAAATACGGCCAGTCTTAGTCTACCAGTTTAGGCTAAAGACTCAATGTATAAACTACAATAATTTGCTAGTTTATATATACTGTTATCACTTGTGTGGTGGTGCACATGTTTAATGTATTTGTATTCACTTGATGGCTCTTGGGAAGGTATACAATGTCACACGTTCTTGTATACGTATGTAAGTTATTAATAATTATTCGTAATTATTAAGTCGTGGTTTAACTCGTATATTCCCCGAATATAATTCGTCCGATATGTTAAGTGTTTATGAAATTACTTTTGTTTATAAATTACCCTTAGGTTTTCCATAATGACAAAACAGTCCCTCCTCTTTATGAAAATAGAGTATTTACACTTTAGACCCTTAAGTTTCCAAAGTTACCCTTTTAGTCCTTTAACTTTACAAAGTTACACTTTAGGTCCTTATAGTTTTGAAACAGTCCCTAAGTTTCCAGAATTAACAGAAACAGTCCCTGGACTTGTTAAATTTAGTAAATGATAGTTTAGACCCTATAGTTTGCAAATTGACACTTTTAGTCCCTTAACTTGTAAAAATCGCATTTTAACTCCGATTAAGATCTAACAAGTGACATTATGATTCAATAAGTCCAAATAAGTCATATAAGCTGCCCTAGCTTATAAATAAGCTCAACGAGCTTATTTTGGCTTAATGGGCCTTATTGGGCCCATTAAAGTCCATTAAGTGTTCTAAGGGTCCAATCAAGTTTTAAAAAGCACCAATGCCTTCATTTAGCTTATACAAGTCTGTTAAGTTGGTAATAAGCTCGGGAGAGCTTATTGGAGCTTATTCGAGCTTGTTGGGCTTCGTGAGCCCAATAACTTAGACCCGAATATTATAAAAGGGTCCATCAAGCATCCCTAGCTTATTTTCTAGGCTTATCAAGCTTATTAGGGTCTGTTTTGAGTCAGCTTATTCAATAAGCATTTAAGCTCTCGTTAATGGGCTGTTAGGCCCATTAATGGTCCGAATGGGTTTATAAATGGTACAACTTAGCCCATTAGGGTCCATTAGTCTTCCTTTGGTTCATTAAGCCCTTTTAGCTTATGTAGGTTCATCGATAAGCTGTTTCAAGCTTATTGTGAGCTTATGGCTCGAGTTGGACTCGTTAATGGGCTAACGAGCCCATTATGGGTCCGGCTAGGTTTCTAACTAGCATTAGGGTCCATGTGAGTCCAATAAGTATGCTTAGCCTTTAATAAGCTCGTGGAGCTTATTAAATAAGCCGTAGGCCCTTTCTTCAAGGTCTGATGGGCCTGTTGGGCTCCCATGGTGGGCTGTTAAGCCCAAAGTGACCCAAAAGTGGTTCTTTGGTTTACTAGTTTGGTTCTAGTGTTTTGATCCTTTCGTTAAGCACTCGTTTGGATTTATTAATCGTGTTTCCACACATGCATTCATTCTATAGGCTCGTGTATTCCTTCCCAAGTCGTATCACTATGTTTCTAGTAAATGTTTACGTGTAGAACTTGCGTGACCAAGTAAAACGAACCCATGATCACTATGATCCTTATTTGTGTATTTAAATGATTGTTTAAAACTTAACTCGACATTTCACCATGTTTTATACATGTTTGCACCACACAAGGCCTCATATACTTAATATACGTGTGTAAACCATGCATGGGTCGAACCATGCATGTTTGTGCCCACGTTAACTTTGTTATACACAAGGTAACGTGCCCCTTTCCAACTAGACATGCTAAAACGACTAGAATATAGATAGATAGGGGTTTAGTTCGAGACTTACAATAGTCCTAGAGTCTTGATGGCGTGTTTAGATGTAAACCTGACTTGTATACACCCAAACGTGTATTAAACAATATTTAAAATACAAAATAAAGGATCATGGTGATATGGGTTTGTTTTACTTGGGGTCAGCAAAAAAAAGAAAGTTTCCTACAAGTAAAACCCATTGTTTACTAGAACCATAGTGTGATAGACTTGGGAAAGGAAATGGGAAAGGAATACACGAAGCCTATAGCATGTAATGCATGTGTTAATAAAAAAAAAATACAAAACACGATTTATTAATATATCCAAACCGAGTGCTTAACGAAAGGATTTCAAAAATCTAATAGAACAAAAACTACAGTTTAAACTAAAGAACCACTTTCTTTTGGGGTCACTTTGGGCCTTAACAGCCACCATGGGAGAGCCAACAGGCCCAATCGGACTTGAAGAAAGGGCCCCTTATGGCTGCATTTAATACGCTCCCAGAGCTTATTTAAAGGCTTAAGCCATACTGATTGGAATCACATTGGACCCTAATGATAGTTTAGAAACCTAGCGGACGACCCATAATGGTCGTTATAGCCCATAAAAATTAAACGAGTCCAATAGAGGCCATAAGCTCACAATAGCTTGTTGAAGTGAAACCGACTAATCGTATGAAACCTACATAAGCTAAAAGGGCTTAATGAACCAAAGGAAGACTAATGGACCCTAATGGGCTAAGTTGTACCATTTATAAACCCATTCGGACCATTAATGGGCCTAACAGCCCATTAACCAGAGCTTAAATGCTTATGAATAAGTGACTACAAAAACAGACCCTAATAAGTTTGATAAGCCTAGAAAATAAGCTAGGGATGCTTGATGGACCCTTTTATAATATTCGGGTCTAAGTTATTGGGCTTATGAAGCCCAACAAGCTCCAAAAAGCTCTCTCGAGCTTATTACCAACTTAATAGACTTGTATAAGCTAAATGAAGGATTTGGAACTTTTTAAAACTTGATTGTGGACCCTTTAGAACACCGTAATGGACCTTTTAATGGGGCCGAATAGGCCCATTAAAGCCAAAATAAGCTGTTGAGCTTTATGTTATAAGCTAGGGCTGCTTACTGGGACTTATATGGACTTATTTGAAATCTAATGTCACTCTTGTATAGGTTCTTAATCGGAGTTTTTGGTTTTTTTAATTAAAATTATGTTTTTTTTTAAAATGCAAATTTTTTACAAGGGGTGAATTGGATCACTCGAAAAGTGGCGCAATTTGCAAACTATATGGTCTAAACTGTCATTTACTATATATAACAAGTCCATTGACTGTTTTTGTTAATTCTGGAAACTTAGGGACTGTTTCAAAACTATAAGGACCTAAAGTGTAACTTTGTAAAGTTAAAGGACTAAAAGGGTAACTTTGGAAACTTAAGGGTCTAAAGTGTAAATACTCTATTTTCATAAAGAGGAGGGACTGTTTTGTCATTATGGAAAACCTAAGGGTAATTTATAAACAAAAGTAATTTCATAAACACTTCTTTAAATTCTCGGTTTAACAATTATATTCGGGGGGAGGTAGATATACGATGAACCACGACCTTAATAATACGATTATTATTAAATAATAACTTACATTACGTATACAAGAAGTGTGACATTGTATACATTACCAAGATATGCATCAAAGTGAATACAAATACATTAAACATGTGGCACCACCACACAGTTGATAAAAGTATAGAATAAACCTAGCAAATTAGTAGTTATATCATTGAGTCTTTAGCCTAAACTTGGTGACCTAAGACTGGTGTAAATTTTTACTTAGGTATTTGACGGTTTGTTGTGATTCATGTTGGATATATACTATCCTTCACAGGGGGGACTACTACTGAGGTGAGAGTTCATAGCCCCATGTTTTTTTACAATTGTTTTAAAATATGTTTACATTCCTTGGGGTGAAGGAGGGGGTCAGTAAATGAGAACAGCTTTGTTTTTACAAATTGGACGGCAAGTGTGACATTTTTATACAATGATAGTGTTTTTGGCCTATGTAGCGATTTAACCCACTGAGCCCTTATTTGAACTGACAATTACTGGATTAGTGATGCTGGCGGAAATGTTATAGGTTATGATCTATTTAGGATTGACCAATCCCCTTACGGGTGATTAGCTAGTCAAGGGGATATTCTAATTTACGAACGATTTTTATACCCATGTGGAGTTGGGCCGATTTTATTTTATTGTTAGAACATCATTTCACGGGCATTCATTGGCAATATTATTGCATTATTCATACATGTCGAGCTTCAGTGTCATGAGCTTAGGAAAACGTAATCACTTTTATGATGTTTGCATGTGTTGCTAAATCATACACTTGGAAATCTTGCGGTCCTACCATTGATTTACATAAACCTATGAATTCACCAACTTTATGTTGACGTTTTAAGCATGTTTTTCAGGTCAATAAGGCACAAGGTGCAGTGATACACAGGAAGTCAATAATTGAAGAGTCAACACTTAAGAGTTGGGTTTTATTACATTATGGGGACAATTGTTATAAACCGGAAATCTTTATTTACATTGTTGAAACAAATTTTGTATTAGAGCCATAGGCTATGTAACAAACAAGTATTTTGTTTTTACTCCAGATGTTTCATTGTCAAACGACTCGTTGTGTAGTCGTCTCCTCATGAATCTTGTGCTATTGATCCATAAATGTAACGCCCTCGGATATTCAACATTCCGCTGCGTACTCAGATGGTGAGGGTTTGTTACGATTAGGGTACCAGAGCCTAAGGTGATTATTATAGAGAACCAGGGGTCAAAAGTTTTGTCCTAGACTATAAACCATTTTCAAACAATTTGTTCACAATGGGATTATTTGCGAGTGGGAATTCATGCAAGTACTTGTGTATACATTTAAGGCGCATATGTGTTTACATGACTATGCATTGCTTTTTGCATTAGTAGGGAGGGTACTAAGTGCTTACCTAATTGATATACGTGTATATAAATGATATTACGTATATTACTATAAGATCTTTATTATTAAAGCTTACAGACATATCATATCGATCCTTCCTATAAGTAATACTTATATAAGTTATTTTGCTTTTTGCAGTAATCATGTCTTCTGCGACATCTGATTGTTACATATACTTCCAGGGTCCTACACCGTCTTGAGTACGAGAGACAGAGCCTTCGGGGGGAATAGCCGGGAGTGATGATGATGGAGGTGGTAGGTATCTAAGGGAGGCATTTCCACGGGGGGTCATAGTTTAATTAGGATTACGACGGATCCCGATACAGCTGTAAGCCCCACCATATCACCAGGATTACATACCAGAGAGGCAGGGATCCGCAGACATGCCAGTTCCTTAGGTTTTCTAGTTCCTTAGGACGAGTGTAGTTGGAGAATATGAGTTTGCAGTTGAGGAGCAGCCTATTTCTCCTGTTGATTCACCTAATGTCTGGAGTGTCACCCGGACATGTTAATGAGTGGATCCTGACTGGAGGAATTCCAGAGGCGTACGAGGGATGATGAGACATGAGGATGTGCGGTTGATATCCTATGGACGGTGGAGATGATGGAAGATGATGATTTTGACGGCGCGAATCCTCAATCTAGGGTGACGCTGATGGTGAGGATGAGATGAGGATGTGGAGGATAGGAGTGAGGAGGCAGGAGGAGGTAGTGTGGAGGAGCCTTAGCTACCGGCTTAACTCTACTATGTTATACTTGTTAATGAGCTGTTTTCCTCCCTATGGAAACTGAGTCTTGTCATACCACCTCACCCACTTAACATACTATTGGGGGGCTATAGGTTAACGTCAGGCCCAGACTTCATAATCCCGGCCACCAGAGGCAGTGAAGAGGTTGTTATTGATGGAACTTCTGACCCATGGATACTCCATCACCTTCACCACACTATTACTATCACCACCTCTTGCAGGAGATGCGCCTCTTTGCTATGGTGTTATGGCCCCCCGCACCCCCACCTGCACACCCCCCCCCCCCCCAACACCCCACCTGCACATTCACCACCTTTACTACCATCATTGGGTTGTCCAACAAATCTAGACCATCTCAAGATAGCATCCACTCAGGCTTCTCATTGATGCAAGAGATACTGCCCACGATATTACCATCACCACCACTACCAAACCACTACCACCATCTCTATACATACCAACCACCGTTTTGACCGTATAGGGGTAGCTATTAGTCAGTTTAGGGATGACATTCCCGCGTCTTTGGAGCAGCCTCCCGCAAAGCGGTCTTGTATTTGTTCCACTCTAGGCTCCAGATACGAAAGTCTGGGGGGGAGAGACTCCATGCTAGAGTACCGAGTGTTTAAAGGGTAGATTATGGGTTTGTCAGCGCGGTTTAGATGTTGAAGAGACGGGCAACAGGGGGATGGATTAGAGAGGTGTCGGGTACGTGATTAGGGGGGTACTTGGGGTAGATCTGGCAGGAGGCAGTTCCAGTTCCAGAGATAGCACCTATGACCGTGTGGGGTTGGGGAGAGAGACGGTCAATCAAATATAGGGTCACGAGCTTGTATGGCTCCATGGAGCATGTTACATAGGGCTTTTTGTATTGTTGCCTTTTCTAGAGGATGCTCAGAAATAGTAGGTCTCGTATATCACCAGCGAGTAGATTTGGACTACGCAGGGGATTTTTTCGATTTACTTAAGGGGTGATAGGATGACTCTCCCAGGAGACTATATGGATGGTGGTGGAGTGGAAGGAGGAGAGGCCTATGTTCTGAGAGGTCTTGGCTCAGACTCGATTAAGATTGTGTCAAGGCGAAGCTCCTCAGGGAGCTTCAGATCCATCTATGATCATGTGTATGCCCACAGACGACCATTCTCAGGCCTTACCAGGAACAGCTACATCTGCTGAAGAGTACTCTCATTTCAGACATTATCATCAGCGTACATGAGACTCGCGTCTTCTTAGAGCGCAGGCTGAGGTTTATAGCAGAGTTTCGAGAGACTGGATGTAGGCATCATTATGTGGGAACAGATTGGTTATGAGACTCTCCGGAGTCGATCAGTGTTATGACGGCGAGAGGTGGGAGGAGATGGCGGGGAGAAGCGGGGAAGGGTATGAGCGACATGAGCGCTGAGTTGTTGCATGCTGAGGCAGCAGAGGAGGATTGAGCTTAGACAGCCAGGACAGAGGCTTCTAGGAATTCTAGATCACCTGGATGCTTCTGTGGGGTATGGATGCCAGACAGCACATTCTTAGTTGCATTTATGTTATGGTATCTTATCTTGCTAGTAGTAGGTTCATTAGTACAGGATGTTAAGTATTAGGGTTTTCTCCGCTAGCCTAGCCATCCTTAGATCTTTTGTCTTGTATTATGTGTACTCCGTATAATATTTCATGTAAAATTTTCAAAGTTATGAATGAAATGAATGTGTTACTTTGTACTATATACCTCTCTTGTGTTGATTATCTTATCTATACATTATTATATTCTGTCATGTAACCTCATGTTTTGTCTTTGTGATCTATGACAAATCATGGCACCATAACGACAAGGAAGAGGACCAAAATACATGTGTTAACAACACCAACTCCCAACAACCATGACTCAGAAATCCATCCAAGCAATGATTGACCAAGCTTTTTGCGATAACTTCCAATGATATGGAGCCACCGTTCTGTTACGGGGATATAAACCGATAGGGAACGTGCAAACTGCGCGCCCTTGTTTTTTAACTCACTTCATGAAATGTCAACCTTTTGAACTTAAAGGGATGAAGGCCGCGGTGGGAGGTGGATTAAACTCGTGGATTAAAAAGATGGAGTCAGTTTAATATCAGTGGTTGGTGTGTATTGAGAATCAAGTCAAGTTTTTTTGCCACCTGCACTTTGTTAGGATGCTGCTTGACTTGGGTGGGATCACATGGTCAGATATAAGAACTCTAGGTCTCTAGAGGCTATGAATAAGAATGGGAAGGACTCAAGAAAAAGATGACGGACAAGTTATTTGTCCGCCAGTGTGAGTACTCAAGAAAAAGATGACGGACAAGTATTGTGCGCAGGGTGAAATCAAGAAATTAGAAATCGAGCTGTGGAACCTAAAGGTCAAGAGAAACGATGTTCCAGCATACACTGAACGCTTCCAAGAGTTAACCCTGATATGTACCAAGTTTGTTGCCAATGAAACCGAGAAGGTTGACAAGTACATCAGTGGACTTCCTGACAACATTTATGGGAACGTCAAGTCTGCCAGACCTAAGACATTGGATGAGATTAATAAGTTGGCCAATAACTTGATGGATCAGAAACTCCGCACCTACGCGGAAAGGCAATCTGACAACAAGAGGAAGGCTGATGATTCATCCAGAGACAACCATGGTCACCAACAGCAACCCTTCAAGAGGCAGAATGTCGCCAAGGTCTACAATATGGGGACAGGCGAAAGGAAGCCTTATGGGGGATCTTTGCCCAAATGCACCAAGTGCCATCTCTACCATAATGGCCCGTGCACCTAGAGGTGCCACAAGTGCAACAAAATAGGGCACTTTGCTCGCGATTGCAGGAGTACTGGTAGCACAAATGTAGCTAATACTCAGAAGGGCAATGGGGCAACCCCCAAAGGAAATGGTTGTTTTGAGTGTGGAGCACCAGGACATTTCAAGAGAGATTGTCCGAAGCTGAAGAATAAAGATGGAGGAAATGGGAATGCACAAGGCTGGGTTTATGCAGTTGGGAATGCAGAAAAGAGGGGAAATGCACCGGGAAACCCTGATGCCAATGTCGTCACGGGTACGTTCCTCTTAAATAACCACTATGCATCTATCTTATTCGACACTGGTGCCGATAGAAGCTTTATATCCACTGCATTTAGTTCCTTGATAAACATCGCCCCAACTTCATTAGAAAATTGTTATGATGTCGAATTAGCTGATGGGAAATTAGTCGAGATAGACACTATTATACGAGGTTGCACCTTAAATTTCTTAGACTTAGGCCAATCCGTCAACATAGATCAAAGCTCAGAAGAACTGGTATTTGCTGACGTCCATTATCGGCATGGACTGGATAGAAATATACACGCTGTGATCATATGCGATGAGAAACTTGTTCAAGTTCCCTACGGGAATGAAACCTTGACTTTCTGCGGAAAACAAAAAGTAGCAACGGGAGAAAATCCCGGTTGAGCAGTTATCTCATTTCAAAGCTCAAGAGTACATGGCCAAGGGATGCCAGGTCTTTTTAGCCACAGATATCCGCCAAGAAGGAGAGGAAAAGTCGAAAGGAAACAAATAGAGGACGTAACCAATCGTCCCGAGATTTTCCAGAAGTATTTCCCGATGACTTGCCCGGTCTTCCTCCAGCTCGACCGGTTGGAATTTCCAATCCGACTTAGTTCCAAGGAGCTGCTCCTTAGCTCGAGCAACCATATCGATTGCCCCATCCTAAATGAAGGAACTATCAAAGAACAATTACAAGAGCTTTTCTGACAAAAGGTTTCATAAGGCCTAGTTCACACCCTGGGGAGCCCCGGTCTTATTTGCAAAAAGAAGGACGGTTCGTTCAGGATGTGCACTACTACCGCTAGTTAACAAACTGATGTAAAGAATCGTATCCACTCCCGAGGATACGACGAATTGCTAGAACAACTTCAGGATCCAGATGTAACTCGAAGATAGATCTGAGATCCGGGTATCACGCAACCATATTAGTACGAGAACAAGACAATCCCAAGACGCATTTCGGACTCGTTACGGTCATTTAACGAGTTCCAGTTAAGCATTCGGACAGACAAGACGCGCCTGTCGTATTCATGACCTCATGAACCGAGTGTGCAAACCATACCGTGGATACGTTCGTAATTGATCTTCACGATTGACATACTTATTATTCAAAGGACGAAAAGGAGCATGAAGAAACACCTTAAAACAATTTGGTAATTGCTTAAGGAGGAGAAGTAGTACGCAAAGTCTTCAAAATGTGAATTTTTGGATCCAAGGTACAAAATCTCGGACACGTCCATTGATAGTAGAGCAATACATGTGGACCCGGCCAAGGATAAGAGTTCTAACAAGATTGGGCACTCCAAAGACACCAACGGATATCCGCCAATTTCCTAGTCTTGCTGGTTACTATCGAAGGTTCCATTGAAGGATTTTCGAAGATTGCTAAGTCAATGACGAAACTTACTCAGAAAGGAATCAAGTTCGATTGGGGAGAAAAGGAAGAGGACGCCTTCCAGTTGATAAAGCAGAAGTTGTGCAGCGCCCCGATTCTGGCTTTACCTGAAGGGAGCGAAGACTTCGTGGTATACTGTGATGCGTCACACAAAGGCTTAGGTGCGGTGTTAATGCAGAGAGAGAAGGTGATTGCTATGCTTACTCGACAGTTAAAAGTCCGAGAATAACTACACCACTCACGATTTAGAACTTGGATCGTTATTTTTTTTTTTTTGTGTTTGCTCTAAAGATATAGAGACACTATCTATATGGAACCAGATTTCCGATACACCGGACCATAAAAGCCTACAACACATTCTCGATCAGAAGGAGCTTAACATGAGACAACGCCGTTGGCTAGAATTACTGAGTGACTACGATTGTGATATTCGTTATCATCCAGGGAAAGCAAACGTAGTGGCCGACGCGCTGAGCCGTAAAGAACGGGTTGAGCCATTGCGGGTTCGGGCCTTAATTTTAAGACAATTGGTTAGGATCTCCCAACGAATACTAGAAGCTCAGAGCGAAGTTCCCAAAAACCAGAAACATCGTAAATGAAGACGTAAGAGGTATGGATCCGAAGGGATATACTAAGGAAAGACTGAACCGCGTGCGATGGGAACATCTATTCTTACACAGCAAGAGTTGGATACCTTGCTATGGAGACTTAAGATCCGTGATTATGCACGAATCCCACAAGTCGAAATATTCTCTATCCATCCCGGTTCCGAAAAGATGTACCAAGAATGAAGGAACTATTTTGAGCCAAAATGAAGGCAGATATTGCCACGTATGTTAGCAAATGCCTGACATGTGCAAGGGTCAAGGCCGAACATCAAAGGCCATCAGGATTGCTAGTACAACCAGAAATACCTGAGTGGAAATGGGATAACATAACAATGGATTTTATCACCAAACTCCCAAAAACGTGCACAAGTTATCGACACCATCTGGGTGAATGTGGATCGACTACAAAGTCTGTCTCACTTTCTGCAATACGATAAATGATCCTTGATAAATTGAGGCAGGATGACTTGAACAGGATATGGCAATGCACGATACCTGCCTCAATTAAACAGTGATCGTGAGGGGAATTCACATCGAATTCTGAGATCATTTCAAAAAGCTTGGGACGGATAGTAGCAAGAGCCACAGCGTATCACCAGAAACTGACGCCAGGCGCGAGAGGACCAAACAAACTCTCGAGACAAGCCTACGAGCTTGCTAGATCTATTTGGCAAAGGCTGGGATAAACATTTGCCATTGGCCAGTTCTCATTGATAACAACATTTATCACGGCTAGGCAAAAAGTCCGCCCCCTATGAGGGCACTGTATGGTCTAAAATGTCGATCACCATATCTTCGAGGGGGGGGTCCGAGGTTTGGGGAATCCAACTGAAGGTCCAGAATTGATCCAAGAAACAACAGAAAAGATCGTCTTGATCAAGCAAAGGATGCAAGCAGCACAGGATCGACAAAAGAGCTACGCCGATCGGAAACGAAAACCAATGGAGTTTGAAGTTGGAGACAGAGTTATGCTCAAGGTCTCACCCTGGAAAGGAGTCGTACGGTTCGGTAAGCGGGGCAAGCTGAACCCGAGGTACGTCGGACCTTTCAAAGTATTAGCAAAAGTTGGAAAGGTTGCCTACAGGCTGGAACTTCCTCAAGAGTTGAGCAGAGTTCACCACACTTTCCATGTATCAAACCTGAAGAAATGTTATGCCGATGAACCGTTAGTCATGCCGTTAGAAGGAATTCATGTTGACGATAAGCTCCAGTTTGTGGAAGAGCCCGTTGAAATCATGGAACGGGAGATCAAACGATTGAAGCGGAGCCGGATACCACTGGTTAAGGTTCGCTGGAACTCTAGGCGGGGCCCTGAGTTCACCTGGGAACGTGAAGATTCGTTCAAACAAAAATACCCACAACTCTTCACAAACCGGGCTTCCGACACCTACAACAAGGACTTAAGCTTTGAGATGGACAAAGCTCTTTTAACGGGTGGAGACTGTAACATTTCTCATTTTCGTGTCATTGTACGACTATATTAATGATCACTATTTATTTTAGTCCGATACGCGTTTACTTTTAATATTTACTTTTAAGCTAAACCGCGTAGACTAGAAATAATCAATGAATGTAAACGGTCACCAAATAAATTAAGGGTTTACATCAACCAAGTAAGAAATAATTATTTTGAAGATAATTATGGAACTTCGCGTAAGTTTATTTTATGGTCCCGAAAAGGGTTTAACGTTTCGCTAAAAAGACATTTAGACGCACCCCGGAAATACCTAGACATACCTAAACTCAAACCAATGCTCACTTTAAAAGCCTAAACACAAAAATTAATCAAGTCTTGTGTTTATATCACTCTAAAGTCGAATAAGGACAAGTGAAACCACAACAAATCGTCCCATGTGGACATTAGCTAGCACAAATCTTCCTAATGATCCTTAAAAGGTACATTATCTTAGGCCTATGTAATTAAATCGTTGTCCTAATGTTTCCCAATGTACTATGACACAATGGGGATAATAACCCTATGGCTTCTTTTCCTTACCATTGTGTAGTGCCGCGATCTAGCCATAAGAAAACACAAAAATCATAAGATTTGCCTAGCTAACTAAATCTTGTACCACAACTAACTCATTAAAACTTGTACTAAGTGGTTTAACTTAAAAACCATGTGAGGTTAACTAGCAAGTCTCGAAACCACCTCCTAAGGGCACGGTTTGGTTTTGTTGTGGACTAGGAGATGTAACTAAACTCACTTGCCTATAAATAAGCTCCTACACATACACTTAGACCATTTTCTTAAACTTACAAACACTCAAACACTCCTCTCTTGTTCGGGATACAAACCGCGAGCAAACACCCCTCACTTCATTATTCGCCAAGCATATAAAGCATTAAGGTTGTCACACAAGGGTTATACGAGCTAGGGATTGGTACACTACGCGCCCACTCCTCCATCACAAAGCCATAGGATCCTTGTAAGTCACAACGACACTTTACGTTCATAGTATCTTTTCCTTTTTGAATTATTAAATGTATGTCGCATTATATAGGAAGGGTGCGTGCTTAGTGTAGCGTATGTTTCCTTTTGTGTGGTGAAAGCATTCGCGGCATGTATAAAACAAGTTAAGTTACGAGTCAAGACTTAACGTATCGTTTAAAATACAAGGAAAGCAACTCACGCGATAATCACTTGGTATATTCGAATTAATAATGAAAATCTAACGTAAAACAATTTCCAAAAATGCAACAACATGACTGGTGCGTGTATAACGAGATAAACGAACACTTGCAAGAAAAAAACGCAACGTTGTAAATGAGTTGGTCACATGACAAATAACTAGGCAGCAAATTTCGAGTCTTACATGTTACTAAAAGGGTATCGGGCCACTAGGGATCTTTCAAAATCCAAGCAAGCTCACGGGTCAAGCCCCACGAGGCCCAACGAGGACTTATTAATAAGTCGCGGCTTATTAATAAGCCACTCGGGCTAAACATAAAGGGAAGCGCTTATTTTGATTCACCTAGGGCTCCCGTCTTGTTTAGGAACCCAACCGAACCCTTAATGGACCTACTAACCCTTCGCGAGCCCAATGTGAGCTCATAAGCCACAATAAGCTAGAAAGCTTATTCGTGTGCTTATACGACTTAACAAGCTTGACATGGACTTAGGGGCCTAGAGGAACCACTCGTTTTTCTTTTAGAACCAAACGAACCCTTACCGGGCTTTTCAAGCCCATTACCGAGTCCATAAGATAAGCCCTACGCCACTAATAAGCCCCCACTGCTTATTCGAGAACTTAAGCAGTCGAAAAGCCTTTTTTTTTTTTTTTTTTTTTTTTTTTTTTTTTTTTTTTTTTTTTTCCTAGAAATCATAGAAAGGTCATTGGACCCAAGGGGATTAGGGCCCAACTCCTAAAACCCTTATCGGGTCACTACCGGGCCCAATAGGCCCAACCGTTTGCTTATTAGCTTATCGAACAAGCTAAATAAGCAAACCGACCCCCAAGGTACTTATTAGACCTAGATGAGCATAACGGACCCAAATGGACCCAACGAAACACCCTCAATCCCTATCGGGCCCATAACGAGCCCAAACCGGCCCAATAGAAGAGCTTATTTGCTTATTTTAAATAAGCTGAAAATGAAACAGATTAAGCTAAGTGAAACAAATGGGAAATAAGCTAAAATGCCTAAGAAACCAATAAGGTTCTATTCGGGTAAAGCTATTGGGCCCGTAAGCCCAATAAGCTCGAAATAAGCTTCAATAAGCTCACCGAGCTTATTTTAAGCTTAACAGTCCCATATGAGCTTATTAACGATACTTAGACTTATTAAATCTATAACGGACCTCTAAAAAGCTAAACGGACCTTAACGGGCCCAATAAGGCCCGTTAAGCCAAAAATAAGCTCGGATAGCTTATTTTGAGCCGAAATAATTTTTGTTGGCTTATTGGGACTAAATAAGGCCAAATGCCACTTGTCGGGATTTAATTGGGATTAAAATGGCATTTTCACAACTCAAGGGACTAAAAATGTAGTTTTCGAAACATAAGGGGGTTAATTTGGTTATTTTCGAAATACAATAACTCCAGGGACTGTTTTGGAATATTTTAAAACCATAAGGATCTAAGTTATAAATTTCGTATTTAAAGACTTTTATGACACTTTCGAAACTGAAAGGTTTAAAATATAAAAGTATATGTTTATAAACCTAAGGACTAAAAGGTAATAACTAAAAACCTACGGGTACGTTTGTATTGAAACTAAAATTGGAAACATTTAACGCGTCCGGTCGGACATTAGATAATCGGACATCGGAACAATTTATAACAATTTAAATAAATAAATTTATATTATTAATAATGATTTCACGTTTCTCGAGAACCATCGACAGTATAAATACAATGATCTTGTGCATCACCGCACAAGTGATCACGGTATATATAAACTTAAATGGGATTTAGTTTATACAATGAGTCATTAGTTTAACGGTGTAAACTAAGACTTGACCGTACTTGCTTAGGTGCTTAACGGTGTGATCCACTGCTTACTTGGATAATTGTTATCATTCAGAGAACTACCGGCTAAGGTGAGTTCATAGCCCCCTGCTTTACAATTATTTAAATGATTTACATCCTTGGGGTGATAACCTTCTTTGATTTACAAACTGGACGCAAGTGTATCCCATTTATGCCCATGATTACGTGTTGCCTAAGTTTACCATAACCCATTTTGTCATGATCATGAACTGTTTAATTGCATAGATGTGATTGGGAATTACATTGTGCTGCGCGAATGCTATGGATAATCTAATAGGGATTAGACTTCCCCGATCGGGGTGATTAGCTATCACTGGGAACGAACGCATCCAAGTCGAATCTGGGAATTTATAGCAGGGTTAGCACATCAATCACGGACAACCTAATTGGCAAATCTATATTTGGGATTCATACATGTCTATCCTCGTGTCAGATCTTAGGAAACGTAATAACTTTTATGATTTTTTGCATCTGGAGCTATAATCATAACACTTGAAAAATCTTGCGTCCTACTATTGATTTTACGTAAACCTATGAATTCACCAACTTTATGTTGACGTTTTAAGCATGTTCTTCAGGTCAATAAGGCACGAGGTGCGATGATACATTGGGAGTCAATAATTGAAGAGTCAACAACTAAGATTTGGGGTCTTATTACACTTTGGGGACAATTGTTATAAACCGAAATCTTTATCTATTTTGTTGAACCATTTGAAGTCATGAGCTTATGTAACAAACAAGTATTTTGTTAATCCAATGTATCTTTTTCAAACGACACGTTTAGTAGTCGTTCTCTGATCTTGTGCTATTGACCCAATAATGTAACGCCTTCGGATATTCAACATTCCGCTGCATACTCAGATTTGAGGGTGTTACAGTTGTTTAATTCCCCAACTTCTTTGTAGGACACCAAAAGCTCGTTCGACATACTTCCGTGCACCTTTTTGTCGCCTTTTAAATAATTCATGTTTCTCGTCCCGTGCCACTATAAATGGTTTGACAAAAGTTGTCCACTGTGGGTAAATACCATCAGCTTAGTAATACCATTTTTCATACGTAACTCCATTTACGTCAAATGGAGCCACAAGGGGGATGTCATCAAGAAGGTCGTAGAGTAACGGACAATTATATAAAGCGTTAATATCGTTATTCGCATCTGCTACAAAAAAATGCATGTCGAATCCACAAATCGTACGACACAACAACTTCAAGCATTATAGTTGGGTATTTTTTTATCACCTCTCTTAAATTTCCCGTGCCATGATTTCAGACAGTTTTTCATTCTCATGCATATAATCAAAGCTTCAATAGCATTCACTGAAACCATGGAACCCGTATAGGGATGAATATAAATTTTTAAATGTCGTTAGAAAGACGAACTTCTAGAAAAACTCAAGCATGTACAAATTAATAATTCACTTAGTAAATGATCTAGACAATCGTGTTACTATACCTATTGATCTTAGTTCGGTGATTTCAATGTTATCAAGTTAAGTTCTAATGCAAGTTAGTAAGTGCAGAGTGCACGCTTATATAAACTAATTAACTTGATTTCGAATACGATGAATGGCAAAGTTTGTGACAAAAAATTTGTCACTAGGACGTTGCAACAATTCAATAGATGTGACTGTTGTAAATAGTAACATAAAACTTGTCGCTAATAAGTGTCGCTTTAATCTTATTAAAAGTTGGTTACTTTGAATCAACAGGTGTGACCATTTATAAAAGGGTGTGACTTTTCATCAAAAAGCCATTATATATATATATATATATATAGATGAACAATCAAACAGCATCATACAATATTCTTTATGTTTTTTCGCTCTACCTTTGGTGCCTAGAATAGAAAGTCATGTTCTTGTCTTATCTCATATACAAATTTCGTGTAACCTGAGGCACCAAATAGAGTCAAAATATCGTATTCGGAAAATGAATTATATACGATTCAAGAATTATCCAATTAATCATTCGATTATCAAGACCCTAGTACTAACAAATGAATACAATGAATCATAGAGCGGTCGCGCGTTGCGGCAGAGCATTTTTAAGTGCTAAACTTTTTCCCGAAACCTATTTCTCAACTTACCCACTAAGTTTTTCAAATCATAAGCATCATAAACATGATAAAGAACATACCATTTGACATTTGCATTTAAATCTACAATATTCGGTACACATAATCACAACCCCCAACCAAAAAACACCGACAAGGAAAGAAAAATTAAACTCGTATGCTAACCACCTAAAGAGACAGCGACACTATTACATGAGCGACAGTCGATCTTTAGAACAATAGCTGGTAACATAGAGTTTAAATCCTTACAATCCATTGTTTACCAGTTTATATTTTAAACACAGATAAGTATAGAGCATAGCCTTAGCAATTATGATTGAACATCATACTATCGAGAACTAAATCACATCATTGCAAAAGAAAATAACGTTTGTATTTGTTCTCGCAAATCTACAACATCAATTTATTCAAATCCCCTCTCGAATCTAGAGGAGTGGTTGCAAAAGTCATGTGGTCCCCTTACGAAGAGAAAACCTGCTCGTCCTTGATGTAAATGGTCTCGATTTTGATCCTGAAAGTATGCAACAACGGAGAATGGGTAAAACTTCAAGAAGAAAAAGGTAGTATTTTTTGGCAAAATACTTGTTTGTTGAAGTTTCATCCATATGCTGATGACCACTGCAACTTACGAAAGACGTGGAAAGATTCAATACGTCAAATAACGCACCTCAAGTGTTTCTACACATAAGTCCATGAATAATTGAATATGCGACTTGCGCTAGCACCATTACCGAGCTGCTCCTGCACTTTAAAAGACCACATCGGATGAAAATCCGAGTCGGTTGAATCAACAGACTCCTTTCGGTAAGGTGCACATCTAACTGCAGTTAAAAAATTTGGACGCTTAAAATGGAAACAAACAATAATTTTTTTATTTATTCGACCAACAATTCTTACCGGAAGGGCCCTGCTAAAACCAAGCCTCGCCAATACCAAACCCTCTTCAACCAAACATAAACATGATTAAACATATGAACAAATAATCTATCATCTATATCCAATATCAATTGAAAATATCAACACAGTAACATGAAGTATAATAAAGATGTAATAATTTTTTAGAAGAACTTACCTGTGCCCCGACAACTTTTTTAACGCCTCAGCAACAATATGACGGGGAATTCGCCATGAGTATGGTGCAAAAGGAACATACACACCTCCGAAACGATTATCGTTTTAAATTTAGAACCACCTCACAAATAAAAAAATGGATCAATACAAAACATCAAAGTAAGGAGAATAGCATATGTCGATATAAATGTTTTTCGGTAAATAAGAAATAATAGTATTTCGATCCGAAGAACTTCAAATAATACCCACATCCCCACAACTATCCAAAAAATGCTACCAAACAAACTTCAAGTATTATAAATAATTGTTCTCTGTGTAATTGTACACGATTTCTATTAACTATACCAGTTAATTAATACATGTCTATAGATTTTGTCACATTTACCATTAACCAATTGTTCCCATTCCATTTTATCGTCCTCTAACTGTATAACCTTTAACATATGTGGGATGCAATGACTTGGCCATGGAAACATGTTAAAGTTTATGTTGGAAATTACAGTAGAAACTCTATAAAATAATACACTTGGGACCACTAAAATTTATTAATTAAAAAAGTTATTAATTAATCGATAAATTAATAATTATTAATTTATATATTAATTAATATTTTATTAATTTATAGTAGTGCAAATACAATTGTGAACTGCTTTCGTCATTGTAAACTTCGATCAACAGATAACATGACTTTTGAGAACTCAGATGAAGGTTGGTGAAAAGGCCAAAACGTCAAGACACTCCCAGAATTATGTCAAAGATTGTGGTTATCGCAATGTCAGATGATGTCGAAGTATGTTCCTGACTCACCCAGAAGTAAAATGTAGTTTTGCACTTATGTTGACAGATGAAGAAATTATTAAAGCGTTTATTTGGACTTAATAAAGATGATATCAAATAAAATAATGAAGATAGATGATGAAAGACACAATGTAACCCCCTTCGCGAAACTAAGGTATAAAAGCGGCATCACATTGACAATTTCTTGTTGAGCTATGAGAAAACAACACCCGAAGTTCTTACCATGCTAAGGAAAAATTAGGGAGACGAATTCAAGGGGAAATAGATTTTCACAAAAAACAAAAGACAAATTGAAGATCATTTTATCAAAGAAACTACAAAAATCATTCATGTAATATGCTATATATAAGGAATTATTAATAGTATATTTTATATGGGGAGACTAAAGAACTAACAAATGTATTATCTTATAATTTTTAGCGAATTATTAATTTAGCACCCAATCCCGAGTCGGACCGCAAAAAATATCTAGAGAGTTTATTAAATAATCGAGTATTAATTTATCGAGTTTCTACTGTAAGTTCAATGCGAGTTCAGTTCATACCGGTTAAGGGACTAAAGGTACGGAGTGTACTCCCATTGGTCACTGAACACCTTAACTCAGATAGTGGTTAAAGGGAATTCTAGTGAGTGGGACTCTGGACTGAAGGACATTCATTAGTCAGATGGCTACAACGTAAGCTGAAGGATACCATCAGGAGTAATCCATTAGAGAAAGTATCCTCAGCGGGTTGCTTCAATTTAAAACCTTCAAGTAGGTAGCTCTGAGCGGGCTAACTGATGGTTCAGGACACTGAATGAATAACACGTTGAAATGAATTCAATGACTTGTAACATTTCTTATGGTAGGTTACAATCACATTTAATGACCACGATTAATATGGTCACGTAACCACTAATTCTTGAAATCAAGGAGGTTAATTATGGATGAGATTATATCTCCTATAATCCTCTCCATAATTTCTATATGACTAGGGTTTTAAGTATCTCTCCTATAAATAGGAGATCATAACTGCATGAGAAGTGTGTGAAAAATAAACAAAAAAGCTAAACACATAGAAACGCAAGGTTCTTGATCTATGCCTAAAACAAGAACAAACACTTAGTTTTATCCCAAGGAGGTATTCGTGATACCCAGGCATAGGGTCGAATAATCTTCTTTAGAAAGTATTACACGACTTTCAAGTGAAATCCGAACCATCTGATGAATTAAGTCTAGTCATTGATTGTCTTCACCCTGATCTAGGAAACACAACAACCAACAATCAAAGAAGATTATTTTGTGATAATCAATGGTTGTTGCTGCTATGAAACACATGGCTTCAAAGTTTTCCAAGCTTGACAAGTTTGATGGGGTAGACTTTAGAAGATGGAAGAAGAACATGCACTTCTTGCTTTCCAGCATGAGTGTGGTGTATGTGCTGACTATTCCTAATCCTGATGATGGTGATGATGCTACCGTGGAACAACTCAAGAAGAGGGCCAAGTGGGATAATGATGGCTATGTTTGCAGAGGTTTAATCCTCAAAGGTATGTCTGATCATTTATTTGATATTTACTAAAATGTTGAATCTGGAAAAGAACTATATGATTCCTTGCTTGCCAAATATATGGCTGAGGATGCATCAAGTAAGAAGTTACTTGTTAGTAATTTCACCAATTACAAAATGATTAATTCAAGACCAGTTATGGAACAATACAATAAACTTTTTAGTATACTTGGAAGATTTACACAACATCAAATGAACATGGATGAACCCATTCAGGTTTCATGTATCATTGATAAACTTCCCCCATCCTGGAAAGATTTTAAGCACACATTGAACATTTGAAGGAGGAATTACTCTTTGTTAATTATGCATCTAACTGCGCATTGAAGAGTCCCTCAGGGTGCATGATAGTGACAAGCCAAAGAGCAACAATGTTGTTGGTCCTTCAGTTGTCAATATGGTAGAGCACAACTCCTCCTCCATGTACAATGACAACAAGGGTAAACGTAAACATCATGATAACACAACGGATGATCCTAACAAGAAGGCAAAACCTACCTGTTGGAAATATAGTAAAACTGGTCACATTAAAAGGGATTGCAAAGGTGTTAATGTTGGCTTTAGGCACAAAGGGTCCAGTGGATGGTTCATCCAACTCACTGAAAGGTCAGAATATGGTTAATAAATCTCTTCAGGTTTATTATGTTTCATATGTATCTAAGGCTTACTTTGTGCATGATGATGATGATGTTGCATGGTGGGTTGACTCAGGAGCAACTGTGCATGTGTGTAAAGATAGATGTTGGTTCAAGACCTATGAGTCGCTTCTTCACATGGGAAATGAGTCAACAGCCCTGGTGCATGGACGTGGTTGTGTAGATCTTAGGTTTAGTTCTGGAAAGATTGTTTCATTGTTTAATGTTTTACATGTTCCTAATAATAATTGAAGAATTTTGGTTTACAAGTACAATTTGAATAATTGTGGTATAAACAGAGATAAAAACTTATCAATTTGTGTTTTTTATCCAAACTGGTGTGTATATTGGATTTTGGTTATCTAATGAAATCCATATGTTCAAGCTTAATATTTGCCAATGATAATATTGGGTTGTGAGCCTTCATGTCAACCACTAAATTGAATGGATTCAATTCTTATGCATGCTAGTCTTGGTCCATGTACCTCTTTAAGAGGGATGCAAGATATGTCAAGATGGGTTAATCTTCCGCATTTGACATGAACACTGAAAATGTAAAACTTACAAGCTGACCAAACTAACTAAGAAACCAATTTCCAAAATGTAAAACGTAAACTACAATTTGGAGCTGATCCACAAGATTTGTGATGATTTAACATGAATACACCCCTTTAAGAATAAGAAGTACTTTGTGATAATTATGGTGATGCGTCAAGGGTTTTGCTAGTTTATTTATTACATCAAAGGATGAAGCATTAGATAAATCAAAGTATTCAAATTTGAAGTTGAATTACAACAAGGGTCCCTGATAAAAAGATCCAGGACTGATAGGGGAGGTGAGTACATGGATACTCTGTATTTTTAGTCTATTGGTATTATCTATGAAACTACTGCCCCCTAAACTCTACAACAAAATGGTATATTTGAAAGGTAAAATAGAGTACTGAAAGAAATAGTTAATTCCATGTTGTCCTAATCAGAACTGAGTCAAGGGTTCTGAGGTGAAGCTATGTTAATAGCTTGCTATTTATTAAATAGGGTTCCCAATAAAAGGAACATGATTACACCTTATGAAACGCTGGACTAAAAGGAAACTAAACGTAAACTACCTCAGGGTTTAGGGTTATAGGGCAGCTGTAAGACTCCATGTTCCAAAGCTGAAAACTTTAGGTGAAAGCGGCATTGAATGCATCTTTGTTGGATATGCTGAGCATTCCAAGGCTTTTAGGTTCTTTGTTATTAAACCTAATGAATCAGTTTTAATTAACTCAATACTAAAATAAGGGATGTCTATAATATTAGGACACTGAACCATGAAACTAAGAACATTGTGTGGTTCAGTGGTCCCCTAAAGAGGGTCACTGAAAGGTTTGTACAGCAACCTGAACCAAGCTTAGAAAAATGTAAAAGGGAAATAGGAATCCAAGAATTAGGGCCTTTAGATATCATCAAATAAACGTCACACTTTACTATCATTTAACCCAAGTATTTACTCACTATTTAATAAAATTATTGCAAGATGAAATTGGACTAATTAGGCTTAAAAGTTATTGTAGCATGTAATTATGGAGTCACTTGTGAAGAAGAATCAAAAAGGCGCACTTCTAGAGCTTAAACGAAGACATTTAAAGAATACTATTTTCTGCACCTATACGCCGTATCCAGCAATGAAGATACAGCGTATCAGCGCCAGCTCAGCACAAGAAACGCGCAATGATCAATTCCCGATCCGACGTATCCACTACAACCAATACGCAGTATGCAAAACTGTTCATCAGTCAAAGATACACATTTAATATGATTGAGTAATTAGTCTTAATTGATTGATCCTTATCCGGACTCCAAGGAAATTAACCCTATACGCCGTATCCACTTAATCCCCACGGTGTATCCAAGCGTATTTCAACTCTATAAAATACAATACACACAAACGAGTTTTAGTGTGCAATAACAACAATCTAAGTATAGTATACAACTAAAGACAAATTTCTCAGAGCCAAGAAAGCAGTCAACCAAGGTCGAGCACTGCTCTAATCCATAAAGACATCGTTAATTCTTACATTCTTAAAATCATTCAACTTTTAATTGTTTGAATCACGTTGTAACAATGACAATGAATGTGGCTAATACTGCTCCTCGGTATTAGCCATGTTAATGCAGATTATAATGTTTGGTTTGTTTTTTATTCGGACTTGCTTAATTTATCGTTGATGTTTTAATTATGTTTATTGCCTTATACTTGTTTATGTTCTTGTACATGCGACCTATCATTCAACTGGGTCTAGGTTGACCTAACCAGTAACCTAGATGCCGGGATGGCTCTTCATGTTGTGTTCTATATGCCCAGACCAATAGGATCACAAATGACACCTATCATTACTCTTTGATTATGAGCTTAGTTGACCGACGGTGTACCCTATAATTGTTTCAAACCAATAGTTGTTCAATTAATTAATTGTCATTGATTTTTTGGTGGTGACTACCGGTGTAAAAAACAACATCAAGGAATAAGTGGTATAGTCCCCGATGTCCTAAGGGTATTAACAGGATCACCACTGCTTTAATTCATATGATAGATTATAATTTGACTATTGGATGCTTTATGCGGATGCGTTAATCGTGACACGATTGTGTGTGTCTAGATCTTAGGAAGAAGTACCGCCTAAGTCTTAAGAATGATATACCACCTCGAGATAAGCAAGCCATTGCACTATTTAATCAAACCTGCATGTAATTGGATTTAACATGGTTAATACAGTTTTCTTATATTTGGCTCGTACCGCTCTCTGGCTTTGTGTTATTTGCTTTAGTTTATTTTATGTTTAGAATTGTTTATTGTCACCATAAACCTGTGTCAGTCTCTCAAGCTGAAAACCCCCATATCATTAGATAATCGTATATAGCATAGGTTTAACCAGTAATTAGACTAATCTAGAATAGAATAAATACTAATTGGATAGTTGGTTGACTCTCACTCTTAGTATTCGACACCCTACTTACCGCGAAGCTACATCTTGACCGGGTACTCTGCCCGTTAAAGTGTTGTCTTTAGGTTAGTCGGCTAAATATAAATGTAAAACTTTGATAACTAAAAAATACCTACACGACAAGCAACATCAAAGGTTTTTAGCGTCGCTGCCAAGGAGTGATTAGTTTGATCTTTATTCTTTTTAGTATTTCTAATTTTTTTAGTGTATAATTGTTAATTCTAATTTCTAACTGATAATTGTTTAATTAATTATTTAAATTCTTTTGTATTTTCTGCATTAAATTGTTTGCTTAATTCATTCGCATTAAATTATTTTATAAAGTAATCTTGTTTCTACAGATCGACCTGATACGCGTATCCACCAGTTAGATACGACGTATCAAACCTTCTGATCAGGACAACGTATTGAGTTTTATTGTCTAAATGGTGTATCTGTTTCTCGACAATACGGCGTATTCATAAAGCTATATATGGTGTACTACCATTCAACAGACTCATAACGGTCGGATACAAATCAATAGGAATATGGCGTAACTGTTCATCTGATTACAGTATACATTAACTTATTAATTGATTTACAGTGCTAAAATTATGAAATTCCTTCTTCTAAAGCAATACCTACTGATTATTTCTCTGTTTCAGGTGTGCATGACACGGATCTCAACTAAAGAGCTACTTTTCCACCTCTTGAAAACCTTGAACGAGTACTTCACTCAAGAGGAAACTTTTTAATAAGTCCAAGCTATGGAAACAAGTTCACCGTAATCCAAACAACTTCATAAATCAAAGAGCAATAAAAGAAAAGAAGTGACATAAATAATGCGAAAGACAGCGATTGAGACAATATACGTAGGGGAGTGATCAGAGGGAACTGCCGATGAAGGAGAGCTTAGACTGGGTCTGGTGTGGCATCAACTAGGGGCCCACTTGCTGCTAACCTCAATAGAGTCACCCGCCTGAGTGGCGTTGTGAAATGGGAGGCAAGGGTTTAGGCAGCCGAAGTGAACGGCGGTTCATGGAGACTTGATCTTGACGTGTTCAATGCCTGCGGTCTAGACATTCTCCGTGAGATGTGTCTCGGTTTCGAGGCTGATTTTGAGAGCGTGTAACGCAAGTTGATCTCGAAGGATTTTATAGTACTGATCTTTCCATATCGCATCAAAGGTAACATAGCCGATGATCGAAGCGAGCGGATGTGCTACTATGAGGCTATACGCGAGCGAGAGAGCGCGAGCGAGAGACTGGAGCCCCGCAAGTAGATGTCTAAGGAATCAACTTCACAGGCTCGATTACAACCTGGGAAATTCTCCAAAAAAAAAACCCCTTTTAATTTCTAAATAAATGCATTCACCTACCAGTACTGCTATAAAAATAGAGGAAATCATTAACTTCCTTCCAAGCAAGAACCCCGATGAACCTTTTTCGTCATAGGAAATATGTTAAAGAACTCTTAATGAAGTGTTCCTCAACCATCACCATCACTGACATGCAGGAGGTTCATCTTGTTTTACAATGGGTAGATGTCCAACTCACAAAAATATTGGATTCAAAGGGTGACAAACCTTTAAACTACTATCGAACTATAAATAACCAATCAAGAAGGCAAAATATTCACAAAATTGGCACAATTTAACGTCTTCAAGAATCAGAAATTACTGAAAACTCTGACATCTTGCCTGCATCCAACCCAACCTCAACAATCATTAAAATCGGAAGGGAAATATAAAGTTTCATGAATAGTATACGCCACTCAAGTTGGATTCAAACAATGCAAGGACCCCATTACTCCAAAGATTGTCCTCAGAATGAATAGGAAAGATTTTGGAAGAAAGCCTGTTATACACATTTGGAACACCCTATCAACCTGAAGACAAACAGAGGAGCAGGACCAGGATTCTATCAACGCAATAACGGAAACTCTTCCTACCCCGCTCAAAGAGAAACTATGGAAGAATCGCTGGCTAAATTCATGACCGAATCAGCTAAGAGGCACGAAAAGAACTCAAATATCATCAAAGAAATTAGAGCCTCCACCGATGCAGCAATTCAAAATCAAGGAGCATTGATTAAAACATTGGAACTACAAATTAGGCAAATGAGTAAAGTGTTACAAGAAAGAGATTCGGATCTACTGAAACAAATCCCGAACGCCAAGTGAAATTGATCTCTACTGCTACAAAAAAGCAGATTTTATCTGAGATACGCCGTAAAGGAGCATTAACCCATAACCTGTATCCGGTCCACAACACATATTCAGTTTTTCTAAAATAGTCTGCTTCCCTAGGCGACTACACAACTACTGCTGTGGATGCTTATGATAACACACTGCCTCAGAAGGAAAAAGATCCAGGGAGCTTTACCTTACCTTGCTTAATTAATAACATTTGTTTTGATAAAGCCCTTGTTGACTTAGGAGCTAGTGTGAGTGTTATGCCACTCTCCACCACACCAACCATGGTCTAGGATAATTGTCTCATACTAGGATGACCATTGAATTGGCTGATAGAACCATAAAATCAACCAAAGGCATTACCCAGTACATACAAATGCATGTAGTTTTTACTAATGTTGCAAGTCAGGATTGACAAATTTATTTTCCCCATAGACTTTATCATCTTAGACTACCGTGAGACGGGGACTTACCTTTGATTCCTCGGTGCGACACATTTCTTCTACAGTCCATGTCAAGATCGACCCCGTCTAAATAAAAAGAAAAATACTTAAGGGTCCGAAGGAAGAAAAATTGGTGTTTCAAAATATTAAGCCGGCCTCTAGCATAATCACGAGAGTCTTTATGGATAAATAAAGGAAGAAAAAGGTCAAACTTAAAGACCGGCTGAAACAAAAGTGCTCCCCGATAGATAACCAATTAATGTTTTAATTGTTTGTGTCGTATTTAAATTGATTAAATTTTATTCTAAATTTGAGTCTGTCTGGCCCAACATATATAAATGCTATCGAACCCCTTGGATACGCCTATAATCAAGACAAATTATCCGTTTTTAATTTTAATTATTTAATTTAATTGATTTCATCGGATTACATAACGTGATCCTAGGGGCTGTGGGATAACCGTCTATTGTAACCTGTACAGTTGAGTGGTTTAATTGTTTTTCTTGTATTAGTAGGATAGTGAAAGAACGAATTTGCATGAATGTCTTCTAACTCTTATAGCAGTACCTATGCTTGAAACAAACCAACATCAAAGTATAGTCTGAAAATACCTTGATGTTGACTTGTGATTGGCCATTCTAAAACCCGTCAACACTCAATTTGCTTTAAACAACTCAAAATGGAGAACCATTCGGAGCCAAAACTAACAGGTGAAGTTTCCTTGTTCAAATTCTTATTCTTAATTATAATTAAATGTAAGTTCTATAATACGAGGTCGTTGTATAATTTAAGTGGGGGGATGGAGAATTAGAACGTACTTGTCCTCATTTTCATAAATAAATTGCTAACATGCCTAAAAATGGATCAAATTTAAAATTTTTTAGCATGATTTTTTTGTGAAAAATCACTAGTTACATTACCTAGCGTAGTATAACCCTTATTGTCTATTTGTGAGAATTAAGACTATCCGTTTCCAATTGCTTACTAAAATTCCACAAAAATATAAGTGTGTCGGTGATGTAGTGAACTATCGAACTTGGCCAGTATTCACTCGAGACCACAATCATAAGTACTATGATTTATAAATTTTAGATTAAACCAAAAGCCTTACATGTCTATATATTAACTAACTACACTGGGTTAGTTAACCCCTCGTGTAACCCTTTTGCTTACTCTCATTTTTAGAGTATGAAACCCCTAGAACAACCTGCTGAGCCATTCCTTTCTTTTTCTAAACCAATAAAAAAAATTGTTTCATTTCACCTTTACACCTTAGCCTACCTTGTAGATTAAACCTATTGAAATCATGTTTGCTAGTTGCATTCAATGTAAAGTTATGTAGTTGATTTCCACCTGATCAAGTGAAAATTCTCTATCTTTATAATGTTGGAAAATTTGCACGAATCAATGGGGATGTTTTGTAGCCGTAGATTTTGCTACACTCACAAATATGAATAAAGACATGAAGAAGAAAAGTTAAAAAGAATAATGATGGAAACAAAAAAAGTGCGTACACTTCCAATTTGTAATAGTCTACTCGTAGATTGTGTCTGTTAAGTATAGAAGCTAATCCGGCCCAAGGCCCATGGGAAGCCCATCATAGCCCATGGGCTGGCCATCATGTAACTATATAAGCCCTCTCCTAGCTTTAGAGAGGGGTTGGTTATTTCATTTCTTCCATATTTCCACATAGTAATAACACTTTATCCATTCCATATACTTTCTCTCACTAAACATCACAACCCACATCTCTCTCTCTCTTGTTCTTGGTAGATCATTAGATTACATGTTTTCTGTCAATTGGTATCAAGATCCAAGAGTGGTGTGCTTAGTTTTGTGTTTATCTTGTGATTTGTGTTCAAATCTTTTATAAAGAACAAATTTTTTGATCAAATTGTTTGGTGTAAAAACCATTAAAGTTTTCAATTTATATTGTTTCCTATAATGTTAGTAACACTATTGTAGAAGATTTTTTGCTAAAAACCATTCAAAAATGTGTCTTTTTGAGTTTTGAAAATTTTGTGTTCGTCATAGTTGGAACCGATCTAGTACAAACCTACAAGGTCACCGAACGAGTAAGAACGATCAAGATAACCGAACACATCCAGTTAATAGTTAACCGAACTAGTAGTACTCATTGGCAATCGAACGAGGTTATTCTGTAACACAAGAACCAAACCCATTCATCTGTGTTGGACCATAAAACTAAGACTCCTGTCAGTTGAACCGAAGCGATGCTCACTATTTAGGAACCAACGAGGTATATCACATTAGAAACAAATGAGTTACTAAACAAGAACCGAACGAGGTTTTAATCAAGCGAGCTGAACTAGATTTGTTTGACAACCACAACGAACAAGCATGAGCCTAACCAGCTGTAACACCTGAACTAGTTTGTCCCTTTGTCAACCGAACAAGACAACCGATCTAGGCAATTTCTTTGTCAACCCAAATTATCAAAGTATCCATTTACACACACCTAACCAATCAATATCTAAATTATACGGTTATTTCTTTGACTTGTTAAAATCCCGTGAAACATGTAACTTGTTTTCCCCCTGTTTTGTTGAGAATTGTAAAATCTACTTCTAAGAGTATTTTTCATTTAAGACCAACAATCACATAACCACACACAATTTCTATCTACCACCGAATCGATCAATTTTGCGTAATCTTTTGATAAACCACAATGACGACTCTATAGCCGATGAAGTCACTTCATTCAGGAAGACAACAAACCACCGAATGCTTGAAAAAATACTTTAATGATTCTTAGGAAAAGCCAAGAATGGAATGTATATTGTTGCATAAGCCGTCAGGAAGAAAGATTCATGCCCAATCTGTGAAAAAAGGGGACCACTCGTTTGGCCTTCAATCACAAAGATGGAGCAACAAGCTTTAAGGAATATATTGAACTGACTCCCGCTGAAGCCCATTAAGCAGATTGTGACATCAAAGCAATAAACATCATTCTCCAGAGATACCTTCCAACTAAAAATATGCTCTAGTGAGTCAACATCGTATTGCAATAGATCTTTGGGATAAGATTAAACTGCCTAATTCAAGGACGTCGTTAATAAAACTAAGAACGAGAATGCAAGCTGAATGATGAAATTTGATAAGTTTCACTATACATGAAAGGAAGAGTTCGTAACAGTGAGTACTTACTGAGGATCACTCTGATACTCAATGAATGAACATCTACAAGATGCCATTGGAGCAACTTTCCAAAGTAAACACCAAGTTTTTAAAACACCTCTTCCTGATGAAATGGGGCAAATTTGTTACTGATGTTAAATTGTGTCAAAGACTTAGAATACTTTACTACAAATATTGATTATCTTCATGCTTACTTGGGACAACATGAATTTCATGCAAATGAAGTTCGTTTAATGCCATGATCGTAACTCCGAGTCCTCTTTTTTCCTCTTCTTATAAGAAAAAATAGAGTTTAGTGATGGCTTTAGTTGCATCCTCACCAAGTACCCTCTTCAACTTATTCAATCTCATCTACACAACTCTCCCCGAACTATCAACTTCAACATCATTGTTTTTCACCATATCCTACCTTCCAAATTAGTAACACCTTATCAGACTCAACAATTCAAAACCATCAATAAGTACCTCTTCAATCACTTACCAATCAAATGAATAACAATCCTCATTCACCATAAGTTTATTCCTTCCACAATCTTTCATCCCACAATTGTAAATATGCTCCACAACTTACCAACATCAATCAATCTGAATTTTCCCGACCAAAACTCCGGTACTAATTAGTCAGTGTTCCAGAAAGGGATGATCCAATTGAAGCGATCAACACATGAGTCATTCTTACTGTTGTTGTTCACACTCCCGTATCCTACTACCAACAATCAGTTAAGGACTTCATCAAACTCTCATCAACAAGCTACCATCTATGATGGAAAAGTAACTATGCAACCTGTTCAGGGGAGACAACTACTTATGCTACTAGAACAATGAGAAAATACAGTCCTAGAGCAGTGAACAAGCACTATGGAAACAACGACTGTCCATCTGTTACAACTGCAAAGGGTAGTGATTGGTGAGATTCACACCGTAAATATATATAATATACATTAAAATATAAAATATATAAATAAGTGTAAAAATCAATAATCAATAAAACCGAGAAGTAGTATAAAGAGCTTTCCCGGTCCCGTTTATTCCCCAAACGAGGCTGGACTGGAAAATCGATACTATCGAAAGATTTGAGTTTGAAGGAAGGAATGAGATTGTAAAGTTTGAAAAAGTTCAAATTAGATAATAACGACTAAAACGATTAAGAAAAACCTAGAAATTACAAAAATAAATAGAAAACGAGAGCCCCGAATCGCCGAACAAAAAGTGTGTAAAACACCTGATATCTTTAGAAATAAACCTACTGAAAAATTTTTGCATCTAAACTACTTCTAGTAACAAATAACTATAAATTAAAAAGACTAACCGAACACGGAGTTCGTTTGACCCAAAAACGATCAAAACAAAAAACCCGTACCCGACCCGTTCATTAAAAGACAAAAAAGTTGTAAAAAATGACCCTAAAATAAACGTGAAAAAATTTTAAAATTTTCCTACAAACTATATATAAAAAAAATTTTTATAAAAAAAAACAAAATATTTTTTTGAATAATTTTTGTATTTAATATGATAAATAAACTTATTAAACTGAACACATAAATTATAAAAAATATTAAACGATTACTAAAAATTCTGAAAAATTTACAAAAAATACTTTACTTTATAAAGTTCCTACGAAAATTGAAAAACACAAAGTTTGCTTAAAAAATAAGCCCCGAATAAGCTTATTTCAGCTTATAAGCTTTTAACCCAAAACGTGTATAAGTATTAAACGCCTTGGGTCTTTAACGAAAAAGACCCAAGGGCGCAGTGGTAAGTGTGTTGGTATAAAAGGGGATGTATCGCTTGGTCCCGGGTTCGAGTCTTGCTCACCCGGGCCAAGTGTCTTCCCCTTTTTTTTTTTTTCGAAAACTCAAAGAAGCAAAGTTGTTAAGCTCGTGGGGCTTAACAACTTTGTCTTCTACACCTTTTTGAGATAAGCCCTAAATAAGCTTATAAATAAGCTCAAAGTTCGACAGAAAGCTTAAAAGGGCTTTTAAGCAAAATTTGCTAAGTCCTTTTGGACTTGGGGGTCGTATAAGCTAAACCTAGGATAAAATAAGCTAAGAGAACTAAACCTAATCTAGATAAGCTGTAAAGAACTAAAAGCTTAAGGCTAAATAAGCTATAAAGATTATAAAGACATACGAAAGGCTAAACTAACTTACAAGGCACAAATTTACAACACCAAGTCTTTGGACAAATCAAGCTAGGTTAAAGCAAAATAATCTACAACCTAACTAACTAACTTAAAAAGCAACTAAAAGCTAAAGAGCTTATAAGAAAAACTAAATAAGCCAGGGAATTAAAATAATCAATCCCTTACACTAAGGTTATCAAACAGTTCACCATGCATGTTTGTTCTTAAAATAAGCACTCAAATGGCCTTCCTAAGGTCCTAAACTTTGCGGGCCTTATCGAAGAGCTTATCAAACTCATTAAAATAAGCCAAAAACTTGGCTTTAGACCACAACAAGACAAAGAAAAAAAGGGCTTAAAATCTCCCCTATGCACAGTGGATTCAAGCTTAGCTTAAAGCTTATTTGACAGCCTTGCTAAAAGCTTGTCAAATAAGCTCTAAACAATAAAATAAGCTAAATCAGATGAGTATGATAGCAAGGCTTGAGCACCAATTTTCAACTTTTCAAAATCAAATTTACTTTGTTTAATTTGATAGTGAAAAAGGTGTTTGGGTTATTAAAACTGTGACACAAAGAACTTGTGTGAATTAACCCAAAAGTCAAAACACCCCAAAGGTTTGACAGGATTATAACACAGCACAAATCACACCTTCTTTAAGCACATGGACTCAAACTTCCCAAGTGCATATCAAGATAATCACTAGTTGCCATGTTTTAAAAATCCAAACAGTTTTCAAAAAAGTTTATAAAAAACTTGAAAAACGTTTTTGGACTCCAAGGAAAACGTTAAAAACAGCTTAAATGACTCTACCAACCTATTCTAAATCAACTAAATGAACCCACCCATGCAAAACCATTTTGACCCGTTTTTATAAGTTATCCCAACCACCCCTTTAATGAAAACTGTCAAAACTAAATGGCTTTAAATCTAATTTAAAAAGCTAAAACTTTTTTACAACCTTTTTTATCCACATCTACTTAAAATGACTAGTTTTAAACTATTTAAAGCTATAAATTGCTTTAGCTTATTTGGAAAAATTAGCAGTAACTCTACTACTTAAGAAAGCCCTAAAAGTGATTAGTTTTTGAAAACAAGTGATATTTAACACAATTTCATGCAATGCTAACTTAAACAGCCAACTAACAATTCTAAACAAATGTGGTTGACAAAGAAAGAAAGCAAATAAGCAAAATTTTTAAAGCTAAAAATTAAGCAAAGTGAAATTTAGAAAATGAAACCTAGGATTTTTGTAAGTCTTAGTCACAAAGCCACTCTTCTGAGTGATGGCATTAAAATCATACTTAAAGCTCCCTAGCCTCTAAACCTGAGCTAAAACTCAAATAAGCTTTTAATATCTTATTTCTTCAAATGCTTCCAAAATGAACTCAAAGAAGCAATTATGAACTCTCAAAATGAATTGAAAACAGAATTTAATAGCTTTTAAACAAGTTTTAAAACTTTAGTTTGAGCTTATTAACAGAATAAGCTCAAAGAGCCTTCTTGAGAGCTTATTGAGTAAAAAGAGCTTAATTTTTCATTAAAACAGAGAATTACAAATGCATAAGAGACAATAACTTAAAAACACTTTAAAAAACACTATAAAACTACACCTAAAAAACGACATAAAAACTAACTACTTGCCACAAATGGGGCCTTGCCCAAGGCTTTTTATAGCAATAGAACATTACAACTAGGTCCCTTCTTTCTTCTCTCCTTCTGTTGAGCTTCTTTGGAACACACATAAAAGTAAGTTGTTATTGTTTATGTGAGGCTTTTCACAGCCTCTAATCTGGCCCTCCAATCTTCAAAATATCAATCTTAGGTCGTCCGAACTAAACCTTATGGGGTGTGTGGATTGGCTAACCTGGCTCATTTGTAACTGGGAAAGTTGGTGAGAGGGGGATATGAATATCCAAGAGGAATTGGGTTGCTGGTTAATAAGGTTAAGTTAACCCATTGACATGGTTGGGGGGAGATTTGGGCGTGAAAGTGTGTATGAAAAGGAGAGTGACAGGTGAATTTTGAATAGGAGAAAGTTAGGTCCCTCTAGGTTATATCTTTCTTTGCACGCATGGTCCTTGTGGTTATATAACTTTGGGGACTTGGCAAAACAAGTCCCCAAGAGTTATATAACTCTTTATGTCAACAATAGTCCCCTTTGTGTACAAGTTAATGTGATTGGCAGTTTTGCCCCCCCACTTTTGTTATTTTGAGCATTTGCAAAAACAAAACCCTTGTCTCTTATTTTTCCTCTTTTCTCTTATAAATAAAGTTTAAGGGTTTTGCAAATTTCAGACCCTTAGTTAAACTTAATTTCTTGAATGTTGACTTTTTGGCTTCGGTTGACTTATAAGGACTTTGACCAGTTGACTTTTTTTCTGTTGACTTATTGACTTGATAGACTTTCCGGCTTTGATTTGGCTTTGTCTTTCACATCTATTTCCATTCCGAGTCCGGTTTTGTCGTTTTGGTTTGTTTTCATCTTTTCTTAGTTTATCCTTTCCTTCACAACACAATTAGGCAAAACAAGCATATATTTGGCATTTTAAGTCCGTTTTTGGTTATTTTAGCTCGTTTTTAAAGGTAAAAGGTATGTGTAATTAAGCACATACCAAAATCCCCCATACTAAGGTATTGCCGTGTCCTCACGCAATGTTATTAAGTAAACATTTATGAAAACTAAGAATCTCAATCTCCCTTGACTATTAACTTGAAAAGTAGCAAAGTGTTCGTCAAGGGAAACTACAGAATCAAAACCATCCGTCAAGTCCGCGTTATTTCCACACTTTTTATTTGATAACTAACTATGCCCCTAATATTTTTTGGATTTTCCTTTTTCTTTTCTCGACTTCCCTTTTGACTTCCTTATTTTTTATTAAAACTGGGAACATAGAATGAGAAACGACCGATAGAATAATCTACGGATGTCCTGAACGGTAAAATTCATCGTACCTCCGATTTTCACTATTCCAAACCAAGCAATTACACAAGATCATTTGTCAAATATAAGTCAGAATGTAAGAACTCATACTTTATGACTTTGAAAATTTAAACTCCCAAACATGAGTATATGATTTAAATGTGTGACTCATTTTAAACTCACCATAGATCAACTAAATTTTCATAGTCGAGATTCAAAAGAATCATGACTCAAACAACAAAACTTATTAGGACCATGTAACTTGATTTTCAAGAACGAGACTTTTAACTTGTATACTTTTTTGCAACATCTTTCATCCATTAAATCAATAAGTTCTTAAAGCTATAGTTGCTTAGTTTGAACACCTACCTAGGCCTCGCTCCCTAGTAGGATATCACAACCAACGACCGATGTTCTTAGTTTGAAAACCCACCCCGTTGCTAGCGTAGTGGGAAATCACAACAACACCTTCTTCCTAATATGGCTAAGGATAAGTGTCTTAGTTTGAACCCTCACCTAGACCTCGCTTCCTGGTGAGATATCACAACACACCAAATCCTTAGAAGTAAAGATGTCTTAGTTTGAACCCCCACCTCGTGGTTAGCGGAGTAGGATATCACGACACATCTTTTACTTGTTCCATATAATCAAATGTATGCTTCATTGGCATAATTTCAATATTCGTGCATTTTTGCATTCATACTTCATTCATGCTTCTTTGGCATTTTAACTTTCGAATTATTAAGAACAGAAAAATCTCGCTTTAAAGAATCAAGTTACAAATTTGAAGCTTTTTCTAAAAACATTGATTGACTTAGTTGAATTGAATTGAGCACGTATGATTAGGTGGATTAGAAGCTAATGGGAGAAAAAGCCACAAGTTACTCATATAAGTTTTAGAAGAATCTTGCTCAGCACATAAACTTATATTTAACTCTATCACTTCTTGTTCTTCACCTTATTAAAATTCGAAGCAATCGAATTCGTGAAAGCTTAGCCTACAAGCGGTAAGTTGAGGAACTAGCTAGGGCTCAACACGCCCGATCGAGTCAAAAATTATTCTCATTCTACCCATTAGGAAAGTCAAAACTGTGACAAAACACTTATTTTATTTTTGAAAATTTTTGAAAATTTTTCATTTTTTTTGGTATTTTTTTTTTGCAAAAATTTGGTGGTAAAAACGGGATTACGTGATAACAACGGCTGCAGGCAAAATCAAATCGAAGATCCCCCCATACTAGAACTAAACATCGTCCTCGATGTTTCAAAGGGGTTCCTACGTAAATCTAAGGCCGTTTATGAAGTGTGCCAAAAGATAAAACGTTAGTCGATTAGATTTGGATACTGGATTTCCAAAATGAAGCTGAGGATGTGAAACTCATGTGGATACTTGAGAGTCTTCACAAACCGGGAAATCCTGGACATACAACACAAAGCACACAAAACATGGACAAAACACGGGTAATGGAAAATGTAAGCCTCCTCACACAAAAACACTTATTTATTACTACTACTGATAAGCATGGGGTGCCTCCCACGAAGCGCTTGTTTTAGGTCCCGACGCTTGACCCATTTCCCTGAATTCAATTGTCCTTAGGGAAGGTTTGGAGATCCGGGACAACTTCGGTTGGTATGTCCCCTCCAAAATAGTGTTTTATACGATGACCATTCACTTTGAAATTTGGCCCGGAGTTTTGAGATAACTCGACGGTGCCATAAGGAAATACTTGAACAATGGTGAATGGTCCGGACCAACGGGATTTCAATTTGCCCGATAAAAATCTTCAGTCTAGAGTTGATAGAAGTGAGAACACGATCACCACATTGAAAACGCGGTTTATAATCTTAGCATCATGGTTCCTCTTGGTTTTTCTCTTTTATTGATCAAAGAGTTTTCGTAGGCTTGACTCACGAAGTTCATTTAGTTCATTGGTTGATACTTTCCTCGTGATCAACCGCAGTATTGAACATCAAATTTGTATGCTTGAGGGCCCAGTAGGCTTTGTGCTCTAGCTCGATCGGTAGATGACATGCCTTTCCATACACAAGCTTATATGGAGTGCACCCGATGGGTGTTTGTAAAAGCTGTGCAGGAAGGCCCATAGTGCTCTTCTAGTTTGTCTGACCAGGAGGCACGATTTTTCTCCCACGGTTCTCTCAAGAATACGCTTTAAACCACGATTAGATACCTCAACTTGCCCACTTGTTTGTGGGTGATACGCGGTGGAGAGACGGTGAGTAACTCCGTACTTAAGCATGACCTTTGCAAACTGGTCATTGCAAAAGTGTGTTCCGCGATCACTTATGACAGCGACGGGGGGCACCAATCGAGGAAAAGAGAGTTTTTAAAAATTTGGCAACACAACTACGGGCATCATTGGTGGGGAGCGCTTTTGCTTCAACCCATTTTGATAAGTAGTCAACAAGCACGAGTATGTTAAAACTCTTCGTTACCTCTTGAAGACGGGAACGGGCCCCATAAAAGCATGCCCTAGATGTCAAAGATTTCGCAAACTTGGGATGGGATTTTGTGGGCATTCATCACGGTTGTGTAATCTTTCCTTGACGTTGCATATGTCAACAATGGGTGACAAAGTCGTGGCATCATGTAGATGGTGGGCACATAGAAACCTGTGTCAAAGATCTTTCTTGCTGTGTAATGGCACTCCAGAGTTGTCCCCAGTGGGTCCCTGTGGCACGCTTTGAGAATGTCTAAAGCTTCTTGCCCGAAACATAAGTCTGATTCACTTGGTCAGCACAATTTTTAAACAGAAAGGGGTCGTCCCAGAAGTAATGTTTAACATATTTGAAGAATTTATTCTTCTGTTGGGACGTCATTCCTTTGACAATAAACTTTCCCGCATGGTAATTTGTGAAATCTGCAAACCATGGGGTATTATCATCTTTAAGAGCAATAGATCCAAGGGTTTCGAGAGGAAATGCTTCATTTATTTCCTTGTTTTTGAACTTATCTTGGTGAGGATTTTCTAATCTTGAAAGATGATATGCAGCAAGATTTTATGCTCCTTTTTTGTCTCGATTCCATATATCAAATTCTTGGTGTTATTAGGAATCCACCGCAATGAGTCTTGCCTTAGCATCCATTCTGGGCAAGAGATACGTGATGGCAGAATGGTCAGTATACACTATGCTTTTGGACATAAACAAGTATGACCGGAATTTTCAAGGCATACCACAACGGGCAAAGTAATTTTTTTCAGGTCGTTGTGTTAATGAGTTTGAGCTGTTCATAGTCTGACTTAGAATAGTGTTATGAGGTGAAAATGCTTGTTTTTTTCTTTGCCGAGGACTGCCCCAATTGCAAAGTCGCTTGCATACACACATAGTTCAAAGGGCAAGTCCCAGTCGGGGAGCAATTAGATCGGAGCCTCAGTCAATTTACCTTTGTGTGTAATTAAAGATTCGATCACTCTTCAGAAAAGAAAAATGGAGTCTCTTTTTTCAAGAAGTGGTCATAGGACGGGCAATTTTGAAAAGTCCTGAATGAAATCGTCTGTAAAAAACGGCGTGCCAACGGAATCTACGGCACCTTCTCACAGTAGTCGGATGAGGAGTTGGGCTATAACTTCAACTTTAGCTTCGATCAACCTCAATTCCACGGACTTAGAAAGTTTGTGCGTCCGAGAACAGGCCTTCCTTTCACCATATAAATGGCTCTTATAGTTTTCTCCAGTTTAAAGACAAATTGGTGTCTTCACACCCTTTCAACATTTTTTCCAAATGGGATAGGCACGTAGAGAAAGGGAGTTCCCGAAGACCGAAAAAGTCATCAAATAAATTACTTTCCTTAGTTTTTTCTATCATATCGTGCAAGATTGTCCATCATACATCGTTGGAACGTGCCTGGAGCATTGCATAGCCAAAAGGCTGCGCGATTGGCGATAGTTCGTATGGGCAAGTAAAGGTTGTCTTTTCTTGATCTTTTGGGTCAATTGGGATCTGAAAATAACCCGAGAAGCCATCGAGGAAACAGTAGTATTGGTTTCCTGCTAGTCTTTCGAGCATTTGGTCCATGAAGGGCAATGGGAAGTGGTCCTTTCGGGTGGCTTCATTAAGCTTTCTGTAATCAATACATACTCGCCATCCCGTGACCAATCGAGTAGGAATCAGTTCATTTTCATCATTCGTGATGACGGTCATGCCTCCTTTCTTAGGTACACAGTGTACCGGGCTTACCCAAGGGCTGTCAGAGATGGGGTAAATCAATCCAGCGTCAAGGAGTTTTTCAACCTCCTTCTTGATAACGTCGTGGATTTTTGGGTTTACCCTTCTCTGACTTTGCACAGATGGTTCGTAGTCCTCTTCCATTAGAATTTTGTGAGTACAAAATTCTGGGTTAACACCCTTTATATCGGAGAGTTTCCAAGCGATGGCTCGCTTGTGGGACTTGAGAACCTTGAGAAGAGCTGCCTTTTCCTCATCTTTTAAGTCTTTAGCAATTATGACAGGCAACTTGTCGTCACCTTCTAAAAATGCGTATTCAAGATGGGGTGGCAGTTCCTTGAGTTCAACCTCAGGAGGTTCATCAACGGAAGATTCAACGGTTTTATCTTCACAGAGTTTGGAGGTCTTTCTACTCCAGGCAGATATTGTTCTTGATTTGGGAGGGGGGGTGGTGGTTCACTGTTTAAAATTGCTTCTAGAAGCAGGATGTCCCCCTCAGGATCCTGATAAGTTGGATCAACTTCAGATGAAGTTGGATCATCTTCTAGAGCAAGAAACGAATCTGCTTCTTCAAATAAAAGAAAATCACTGTCCCCGAAAGGAGTGAGATTTGGAGAAGCAGTAGAAACAATAGGCTCAAAATATGGAGTGGGATTGCCACTCGCGATCACGTTTGAAAATCCTAGGACCTCTTGAGATTTTCTTCACAAGCCATATCTTGACGTCACGATTTTGTTTACCCCCCATTATGGTTGTAAATCACTGTGTATTTGAAGTTTGGTCCAGATTGAATGTGATGGCCTCCTTGCCAACACGAAGGGTAATCTCACCTTCATAAACATCTATCAAAGCATGACTGGTTTTCAAGAAACATCGCCCGAGAATTAAAGGTACTCGGGGGTCTGGTTCAAAATCAACAACTACGAAGTCAGCTGGAAATTGGAATTTTCCCACATTTACAAAGACATCTTCTGTCGATTACCGATCCGGTTTAGTGATCGAACGGTCAGCTAGTTCTAATGTCATGCAAGTCGGGGTCCATTCAGGAATGAGGATAGATTGTTCCATACAGTAATAAGGCATGGATTAATGCTCGCACCAAGGCATCAGGCCAATGAGTTGCATGTAGTAATCCCGGTAAATTCTCATGGAATCAAAATGCGGCCAGGTTCTCCAAGTTCTTTGGTAAACTTGTTGAGTATGACGCTTGAACAGTTCTCATCAAAGGAGTTCTTGCCAATTCGCCTCAATTTTTCTTTGTTTCCAATTTGGTTTTAAAGTCGAAGCAGATTTAGGCATGAGCATCAAGGCATCGGTAAAGGCTAATCTCGAAACTCAAATCTCTAAGATTTCATAGAATTTCTCGATTTTGGTCATTAGCTTTTTCTTGCGCCTTTCACCATTTCTTCTTAGATGGAAATGGAATTGATGCTTTAGGATTGGAGTAAACTACAGGAGCAAACATTGGGCTCAGGTTGGATTACGAGACTGAATATTGAACATCAGGAGGTGGACGTCTCGGTGCTTCCGTTATTAGCAGGAGGCATCGTGTCTTTGTATCACCTCGGCGGTCATGATTAACTGCTTTCGGTCTGGATGGTAATACACCACTTCGGGTGTGATACCTTTTAAATCTTCTTTTGGTTGTAACGTGTTTCACCAGGAAGAGTTCCAGAACCGGAAGTAGAAGCTGTATTAGCAGTAACAAATTTTGACAGCATGTCAGTCAAATTTGCCATTTGGGATTGCAGGTTTTGACCTTGGTTTTGCATGTTTCTCAACACTGCATCATTGGCTGTGACATATCTTTCAAAATCTGTTTTTGACACACCGTGTGTCTAAGGAGCAGGTCCTTGATGAGCTACTGTTGATGACCGGAGGTCGTATTAAACTGGACCTTGGTTGAAATTGTTTCCTCTGTTTTGATTGTAGTTATTTCCTCGATTTGAAATTGTTTGACTAATTTGCATGAGGATTTGGAATGGGAGGAAAACCATGAGGTCGATATTGATTTGAGACCATCGGAGTTCGATAAACAGATTAGGCTTGGTTGAAATTGGCCGCAGCGGCCTGGGACACATTATCTTGGATATTGTCATGGTAAAATGTTGCTATAGTGGCTGGACCGTTTTGATAGGAATGTCCTCCCCCATAAGTTTACAACAACTTTGTTCACCGCTTTTACGGGGGCGGAGCTGGGGTTTGTTTTTTCTGTCAAGGAAATTATTGCCCGAACATGTCTTTGAGTTCAAGCAACATCAGATGAGAACTGCTTGGGTGGAAAGAGCTGGTCTCATTTTAGCATACAACAGCTTTGTTTTTGGTTGACGTACCTTAGACTTGCTCTCGATGATTTTTAAACATTCTCGAGGGCATTTTGTCTAAGAAGTTACCACCGGCAGCAGAGTTCAATGAATCTTGATCAATTGAGTTGAGGGAATTGTAGAATGTATCGAGTTCGATGCAAATTCTGAAATCCCATGTTGGAGGGTCCTTCTTAACAAGATCATGGAATCGATCCCAAGCTCATAAAAAGTTCATCAAATTTTTGCTGAAATCTGTGATTTCATTCTGATATTTGTGTTTTAGAGGGAGGGAAGAATTTGTTAATAAATTTCGAAACAAGATCATCCCATGTTTCAATCGACCGAGGGGGTTCTTTTTCCAGCCATATCCGGGCTGCCCCTTCGAGAGAAAACGGGAAAAGCATAAGTTTAACCGACGTATTTGGTACGTTCGGAATCTTCATCGTAGAAGTGATCTTGTTGAAATAACGGATGTGAGCATGTGGGTCTTCTTTATCATTTCCAAAAAATTGCTTGTTTTGGACAAGATTCAGAAGACCATGCTTGATCTCAAAGTTATTCGCGGTGATTTCCGGAATAACTATCGCATCCTCGTAACCCTCGGTGGGTGCTTCGAGCAGTTGCGCCATAGTACGATTATCAGCCATCGTAACTATGGGAGGATTATCAGGTTTCTCAAGATTGGATGATTCAACAGAAGTTTGTCGGACTTGTGGTTGTCGACGTCTACGGGCTTGAGAACGAGTGCGCATGCACAAAAATAAATTATTTTTTTTGGTTTTTTGGTTTATCGAAAGTAAATTCACAATTTATTTTAATAACGGACAACGAAAAAGACAACTTAAGCCTAATAATCGACAAGCTTCTCGGTAACTCTTCGAAAAGAAAAACGCACAAAGGAGCGGAGGAATAGGAAAGCGCGAAGCTATTAAAAACCTTTTTCCTTTAGGGTCGTAGTTCCTAGGAACAACCCGCCTTATACCCCTCTTAGAGTTTGTTTATCTTTTTAAAGGTGAACCGTACTTTGCTAGTGACACAAAAGGCAAGTTTTTAAATCTTTTGTTCGAATTGGGAACCACAAAGGTTCACCGGAAGTTATTATGATAATACCTCAATTGAGAATATTATATTTTGGCATTTTACCAATTTGTGAATTTTATTTGTAAATTAAAGACAATGTTTTTATATTTTTGATTTTCTTTTTTTAGATTTTTTTTTAAATGATAATTATACTAAAAAGAAAATGAAAATATTTTTGTACTTTTTGTTTTTTTTTTAGATTGTATGCACAGATTCAAAATCAACAGCAACGATTGTCGGAATCACAGCCTCCCCGGCAACGGCGCCAAAAATTGATTGTTAATTTTTCAAACTATATATAATAAAATATATAATAAAATATATAATAATATATATAATCTAAAAAAAACAACAAATCAATGTAGCCAGGAGCAGTATAAACTATTCCCGGGTCGTTAATTCCCCAATGAGGCTGTGCTGGAAAATCGATACAGTCGAAGATTTGAGTTTGAAGGAGAGAATTGATTTGAGAGTGTGGAAAAGTTAAATTAAACAATAATAAACAAAAAACGTTTAAGAAAATCCTAAAAGTTACGAAATTAATCTGAAAAACGGGAGCACAAATCCCGAACAAAGGGGGGAAAACCTAAAATCTTTAAAATTAACCATACGAAGAAATTTTCACTTCTAAACTACTCTAAGGAACAAATAACGAAGAATAAAAAAGACTAGACCGAAAACGGAGTTCGTTTGACCCTAAAACGAGTCAACACAAAAAACTGCACCCGGACCGCTCTTTAAAAAACGAAAAGTTGTAAAAATAACCCTACGAAAATTTTTATATTTTTCCTACAAACTATATGACTAAATAAAATTTTAAATTAAATTATAAAAAATATTAAACTATTTTAAAAAATTCTGAAAAATTTACCTAAAATACTACACCCTAATACTATCCTAAGAAAAATAAGAAACCCAAAACTCGGCTTATAAATAAGCCGAAAATAAGCTGAAACAGCTTATGGCTTATTAGGGCCAAAAAGGGGTTAAATAATAAACCACTTGGGACTCTAACGTAGAAGTCCCAAGGGCGCAGCGGTAAGACTTGTTATTAAAAGAGGGGTGTACGAGGGTTGAGACCCGGGTTCGAGTCTTGCTCACCCGGGTTTCCCCTTGTCTCCTCTCTTTTTTTTTATGAAAACTTTTTAAACAAACTTGTTAAGCTCATTGAGCTTAACATTTTTCATAACTGCAAGAATTTGTAAAAGCTTATAAATAAGCTAAAAAGGGGCTTTTTGTTTGGACAGTAGCTTAAACAAGTTTTAAGGCAAAAGTGGCTTTTCCTTTTTGAGTTTTAAGCTAGAATAGGCACAAGTAAAGGACTAATAAGCAAACATAACTTATCACACAAACATTAGGAACAAGAAAAATAAGCAAATGAATAAGCCCAATAAGCCAAAAATTAGCTTAAACCCTCAGCAGTACTAACTTAAGAGTTAGTACTGCTGGTTGTGGCTTTGGGCTTTAAACCCTCAATAAGCAAAGGAAAAGGACTAATAAGCTAAGACAAACAGAAAACCAAGCTAAAAAAGTAAAAGGGAATAAAAAGCTATGACTAATAAGCTCCTAATAAGCTAGAAAAAGAAAATAAGCAGTTTACTAAACTAAACTAAATGAAACAGTCAAAAGCCTACTTTGGGCTTAAATTAAAGCTACTTAGAGGGCTTCTTAAAGTCTACAAAGCTAGGGCTTAATAAAAGAGCTTATTGGCTTTTTAGAAAAGCCAAAAGCTTGGGCTGAGGCCCCCTAATAAGCTAGGACAGAAGGTCTTAAAAATGGTGTCTAGCACCAGGGGAAATACAATAAACAAAGGGGGCTTAATTTGACAGCTTAAAATAAGCTGTCAAATAAGCCTAAAAGTTAAAATAAAGTTGAGACAGAATGAGAATGGCTTAAGGTGAGCTTGTGCACAAATTTTAAGCTCCTGAAAACACTTTAAAGCTGCTGATTTTTGCAAAGGAAATAGGTAGTTTAGCTTTTTGAAAACCTTTTTACTTGTGAAAACTTTTGGTATTGACAGAATGTGTACAAGAAAGGACTAAGGACTCTAAGACTTGGCTAATTGGTTTTTAGCACACACAAATGACAACACTTTAATAGCACTTGACTTAAGTTTTCTAAAGCTTAAGCAAATAGGCACATAAAGCTTATTTAAAACTAACAGATTCTAAGGAAATAAATAAAAACTTGAAAAACACTTTTTTGAACTAAAAATTTTGGAAAAACAAACTAAAAAGAGCTTAAAGACTTAAGCTAAAGCTAACCATATGACACCAACCCATACCACTCCTGTTTTGACCCATTTTGGTCTTATCCCAAACACCCCTTAATATTCTAAAAAACGATTTTAACCTTTATAAAAACTGAATTAAACACTAAATTTTTAAAGACTACTACTAAACATGCAAGGTTAAGTAATAAAAAGTGAAAAGCAAGAACAAATAAGCACTTTAAAAAGCTAATAAGCTAATGACAGATATAAGCTATATTAGACAGTTTTTTGGCAAATGAAAAGTAAATGCAATAAGAGCAACTAAAAGGCATTTTTAAGCATCATTAAACACAAATAAGCATAATAAGACATTAATAAGCTAAAAATAAGCAATGCTACAGTAATTTTAAGCAAAAATTTAAAAAAGAGAGTATACCTTCAATAGTTTCACTTGTGAAACTTTTGGAGTAATTGATCCTAAATAAGCTCTAAAACCTACCCAAGCTTATAAATAAGCTAGACTAAGCATACCAATGAGCCTTCCAAGTTTGCTCATTCATCCATGGCTTGATCAAACAGTAACCCATTTTTTTTTCTTTTGAATTTTTCTTAAATTTTTGATTATAGGTTTTAAAAACAGTTTATAAGAAAGCTTATATGACTTAAAATATCTTAAGGATTTTGAACAAACAGTAGAACATGAAACTCACTTTTCATTAATCTTAAAAGAGAAAAGTACAATAAAAGGACTTACAAAACTAAAACTCAAGAAAAATTACAAACATAAAAAAAAAACATACTTTGAAAAAACTAAAACTAACTAAACTGCCCACAATGGCTTTATAAACAGCTTACTATTGCAAAATAATCTAGGGTTTGGTCTTCTCTTGTCTTCTTCCTTGGTGTGTTTCTTTGTAGACACAAAACAGCATATGTGCTTGTTGTGAGTGTGTAGAAAACATAAAACAATCCTGGCCCTTGGTTTGCCTTTGTGCCCAAGTCGTATGATCTCAACCTTTCTTTTTCACAACCAATGGGTGAAGGGAGGATTGCCAAGGTGGCTTATGGCCATGTGGGTGTGGGGTAAGGATGGGAGTAAGGTATTTGTGTGTTTAGTTGCAGGTTGAGGGAAAAGGAGAAGATGAATTAGTGCAAATTGCATATGGCGGGAAATTGGATGAGGGAGATGTTTTTTATTAGTGTTTCAAAATACAAGGGTGACAGTTAGGGGAGATTAGCATGTTTTAGTCCCTCATGGTATATGTGTTTGTTTCAAGTTAAGTCCAAGCGTTTTTGATAGTTTGGGGACTTTGACAGAAATAGTCCTCGTGGTTATATAAGTTATTACACCACAAATCCTTGTGGTGTATAACTTTCTAGGGATGGCAGAAATGGCCCTTGTGGTTAATACTTTGGGCAATTGGCAGTTTTGGCCCTTGTGAGTATTTTCTTCTTTTCCCTCTTTAAAATAAGTTAGGGACTTGGCAAGTTTGGCCCCTAAACTTATTTTTCTTCACTTTTTGACTTCTGGATTTGTCGGGGTTGACTTTGGTTGACTTTTTCACACTTGGGCTTTGTCTTGACTTTGTCTTTTCCAGTCCATGTCCGGTTTTGTCGTTTTGGCTTCGTTTTTCGTCTTTTTCTTAGATATCCATTCCTGCACAATACAATTAGCAAAACAAGCATATATTTGGCATTTTAAGTCCGTTCTTGGTTATTTTAGCTCGTTTTTAAAGGTAAAAGGTATGTGTAATTAAACACATACCAGCTCCCTCGAGGGAAAATGGGAAAAGCATAAGCTTAACTGACGTACCCAGGACGTTTGGGAACTTCATCGTAGAAGTGATCTTGTTGAAATATCAGATGTGAGCATGTGGGTCTTCTTTATCATGTCCAAAAAATTGCTTGTTTTGAACAAGATTAAGTAGACCATGCTTGATCTCAAAGTTGTTCGCGGTAATTTCGGGAACAACGATCGCATCCTCGTAACCCTCGGTGGGTGCTTCGAGTAATTGCGCCATAGTACGATTATCGGCCATCGTAACTATGGGAGGATTGAAAGTTTCTTGATTGTTATTTGGTTTCTCAAGATTTGGTGATTCAACAGAAGTTTGTCGGACTTGTTGTTGTCGACGTTTACGGGCTTGAGAACGAGTGCGCATGCACAAAATAGAAATATAAAAAGAAAATTTACACTAATTTTTTTTTTTTTTTCAATGATTTATTCACAATGTATTTTAACGGACAATGAGGTAGGACAACTTCAACCAAATAATCTACTTACTTCACGGTAGCTCTCAAAAAGATAAACGCACAGGTGAGCGGAGGAGTAGGAATAGCGCGAAGCTTATTTCTCCTTTCGGGTCGTAGTTCCTCGGAACAACCCTCCTTATACCCACTTTTTAGTTTGTTTAACCTTTCAAGGTGAGCCGTACGTCGTAAGAGACACAAATGGCAAGTTTTTAAATCTTTTGTTCGATTTGGGAACCAACAAGTTCACCGGAATTTATTATGATAATACCTCAATTGAGAATATTATATTTTGGTATTTTTACCAACTTGTGAATTTTATTTCTTGATTAAGACAATGTTTTTATATTTTTGGTTTTTCTTGTTTTATAAATATATACTAAAAAAGAAATGAAAAATATTTTTGTATTTTTATAAAAATAAAAGAGATATTCACAAATTCAAACACAATTTGTCAAACGTAAATAGATTTGTTTCACAAGCCTCCCATTGCAGCGGCGCCAAAAATTGATTCGTCAATAATATATATATAAAAATATATAAGCAAACACTCAACCAATTGCCTTTGACCAAAGCAAGAAGTCAAAATTCACTAAATAAAATATATATGTGTCCGGAAGTATGATGTCCGGGTCGTTATATCCCAACGAGGCTAGAATGGAAAATCGAAAGACGAATTGATAATTGATGTTTGAATATGACAAGGATATGATTGGGCACTAAACCTAATAAGCAAATGCACAAAAAGATAAGCAAGGAAAATAAGCTAGAACAGGCATAAAGGCTAGAAATGGTAAAAACAGTTAAAACTTTTATACTAAGACACAAATAAGCATCAAATAAGCTTAAGACAAAACCAAATAAGCTAGACTAACTCTAAATAAGCAGATTTAACAAGCAATTAAGCAAAATTAAATAAGAGAAACTCAGCAGTACTATTAACAGTACTAACAGTATTAACTATCAGTACTAACTTGGAGTTAGTACTGCTAGCTTTATGTTAGTACTGCTAGCTTTAATAAAACACAATAAAACAAGAAATAAGCAAATAAGCTAAAACAGAGATTTAACTATCCCTAATAAGCACTCAGGAATAAGAATAAGCAACTAGAATAAACTATAATGGCAAATAAGCTAAAAAACTAAAAACTGATAAACTCTTAAAACTACTTTGAAAAGGAGAAAAAGCTTCAATAAGCCCTACTAAAGACAGTAAACAAAAATGGGATTTATCTACTCTAAATAGCTAAGCTAATCTTAAATAAGCAGAATAAATAAGCTTAATAAGCAATAATGAACCAACAGTACTAACAGTTTTAACTAACAGTACTAACTTGGAGTTAGTACTGCTGGCCTTGAGTTAGTACTGCTAGCTTTAAAATCCCAAAAGAGAACTAGCAGTACTAACTATAGGTTAGTACCGCTTGTTCCAAAAACCTTTTAAAGTTTTCAAAAGTCATTTTATTTCAAGCTGATTTGATCCTAATTTGTTAAAAACAGATTATCAAATAACAAAATAAAGCACTTATAAGCAGGTTTCAATCAGTGATAAGCACTTAAATAAGCTAAATCAATCTAACAGTATTAACTAAACATACTACCAGTACTAACTAGGAAATTTGAACAAATCATTTTTAAACTAAAGTCTAAGCAGGATAAGCACTAAACATCATAACAAAGCATAAACATAAACAATAAATAAGTACTAATAAGCAGTTCTACAGTAAATAAGCAAAATAAAAAAAAACTTACAACTCCCTTGCTCAAAACAGGGTTAAACCAAGAGTCTACAAGCTCTAGCTTGTAGAAAACAAGCTAGTGAGAGTCCATAAGCCCATCCAGAACTGGCTTATCATCCATAAGTTGTGGTGCATTTGAGGTGAGTATCTTTTTTGGTTTTTCTAACTACAAACTTAACTCCTTTTATTATTTTGCTGCAAGTAGGTTCAAATTAACCCCTTATAAAAGCTTTTGAACAAATTTTCATAACAATTTAACAATTTACTACACGGAATTATAAATTAGGATTTTAACTTGAAAACTCAATACTTCATTAATTGCTTAAGGAAACAATTACAATGCTTAAATTAAAGACATAATTTGTAAAAATACTTAAAAGATTAAAATTTTAAAAACCTAGCCACCTTTTATGGCTTACAAGATGGCCAATTTATACGAAAATGAACTAAGGTCTTGGTTTCTTGGTCTTCCTTCTCTTTTTTCTTCTGTGTTTCTTTGTAGAGACAAAAACCAAGTATGTTTGTTGTGTGAGGTGATTCTAAAACAAATCTCAGCCTTCAATTTCTATTGTGCTTTTTTTGAGTCAATCACAGCCATCAAAAAGCTTGGAAAGTGGTAAAGGATTGCCAACATGACAATTATAAAGTTGGGGGAGATAGTGGAGGAGGGGGAAATGTCTTACCCAAGGGGTTGTAGAGGTTGCAGGGTAAAAGAAGGCGAGGACACCCATGAGTTGTATCTTGGGTTTTGTTGGGCGAGAAAGATGGTTTTGGGTAAGTTGACAGCTTTGGCCCCTCATCTCTTATAACTTCATTGAGACTTCACCCTTTTATGATACAACTTTAGGGGTTTGGTAGAACTGGCCCCTAAAGTTATACTTCACCCGGTATGCGATTTCAGCCCTTGTAATACAACTTGAGGTTTGGCAATTTTAGTCCCTCAAGTTGTATTTTCTTCTTTTGACTTTAGACTTTTTCGGGGTTGACTTTCCTGTTGACTTTTTGACTTTGACTGACTTTGGCTTCGAGTTGACTTTGTCGTTTCCATTCCTTGCTTGGTTTTGTTTGTTTTTGGCTTTCTTCTTGTCCTTTTCTTTGAATATCCGTTTCCTGCACAATACAAATGCAAAACATACAAATACAATGTATTTCTGGTACGTTTTTAGTCATTTAAGTCCGTTTTTGATAGAAAATGGTATGTGTAATTAAGCACATACCAATCCTCAAGCGGATGGACAAAGTGAACTTATGATTCAGACTTTGGAAGATATAATGAGGGCATGTGTTATCTATTTTGGTGGTAGTTATCATTTGAGCATTCGGTGTGCTCTGTTTGAAGATTTGTATGGAAGGAAATGTAGGTCGCCTATTCTATGGGCAGAGATTGGAGAGAGTAGTTTGACTGGACTTAAGTTAGTACAAGAAACGACTGATAAGGTAGTGTTGATAAAGAAAAAGCTCAAAGCGACGAGAGATCGTCAAAAGAGCTATGCGGATAAGAGACGTAAACCGTTAGAATTTAAGGTGGGTGATCGAGTATTATTAAGGGTGTCGCCTTAGAAGGGCGTAGTGCGTTTTGGGAAGAAGGGTAAGTTAACACCGAGATATGTAGGACCGTTTGAGATCCTTGAAAGGATTGGCCTTGTAGCTTATAGGTTGAGGTTACCTGAGGAGTTGAGTAGCGTGCATGACACCTTTCATGTGTCAAATCTGAAGAAGTGTCTGGCGGACGCAAATTTTCATGTGTCGTTGGATGAGATCAAGGTCGACAAGACACTTCGTTTTGTCGAGAAACCTGTAAAGATTATAGATCGAGAAATTAAGAAGTTAAAACGTAGGAAAATAGCACTTGTGAAAGTTAGATGGAATTCGAAACGTGGTCCTGAGTTTACTTGGGAACATGAAGACCAGATGAGGATTAAGTATCCACAGTTGTTTGTGGACCGAGTTGTTGAGCCTGCTAGTAAATTCTCGGGACGAGATTTCCTCAAGGAAGGGATACTGTGACATCCGTGATTTAATCAGGTTGGTGATACCTTTAGAAATGGCTAAGAGTTCATTTTGTGTGATTTCTTGTGTGCTATATGTTATATATGTGTGCTAAGTGGTTTGAATAGGTGCATGATATCATTTTGAGGTGTATGATCATCTCATTTTGAGTGCGTTTGTGTTTGGTGATGAGTATTTCATTTGTTCACGTATACTGATAATGAAAAGGAATGACGTATTGTATGCAATGCTACGTCAATAGTTGGATGATTTTGTGTTAAGTGTTTATGGGAAACGTATCATGTTGGTAATAAGTGAAGTGAGTGAAATTTGGATATTTATAGAATACTTTCTAAATATAGAAAGTGAAATGTGAAATGAAAAGTTATTTTTAGAAAGTTTAGTAAGTAGCGTTTATGTAAAAAGGTTTACCCAAATTAGCGTAGATTTTTGTGGAAATTCAAGGTAATGTAAATAATAATTTAAGAAAAAAAATATAAATAAATATATGTATGTATATATAAAATCGGCCAAGAAAGGAAAAAAGAAAAGAAAAAAAGATTTTGGGCCTTATCTAGAGGAGTTTTAGTAGGATTAGGATGCTAGTTAATTAGATAGGTTATCCCTTAGCCAATATATCAAAACCCACGACTCATTCAGCCCCAAACCCTTATGAGTCGACCTCTCCCTCCCTAAGAACAAGGAACCAATAATTTTGATGAAGAAGTAACCAAGAATCGGTGTTAGGATCAAGAAATCAAGAGGTAAGTATGCTTAACTTAATTAGAATTATGCAATCATGTAACAAGACTTATGATGGATCTAGGGTTTACAAAAAATACAGATTATATATGAGCTTTAATGATGGACTGATCATTAGGGTTAGTTTAGGGTTATGATCATGCTTGTTGTATGTTCGAGTTGCGTTAGAACATGATTTAGAGTTGAGCAGATTTTAAGTCTGTGTTCAACTGATGATATCTTGATGATAGAGACGTATTTTGATATGATTCAAGAGCCTAAATTGTAGTTCAAAGAGTCTATTTTTCAAAAAGTTCAGCCTCGAATGATTTTGAGTTTTGGAAGTTGGTCAAATGTTGGTTACAAGAAAAGTTGTCAAAACAGTAAATTAGGGTCAGAATTAGGTCATGTTTAGGAGGGTAAAACCCTAACTTAAAAGTGGAATTAAGGTTAGCCAATCAACAGTGGTTAAGTTCAATATGTATATAAAGAAACCCTAGAAGTATAGCTTCTGATTTTGTGTCTAAGTATGGTAATTAGGGCCATACATTTTAGTGTGCAATCAGATCCGAATTGGGACAGTTTTGAAGTTGGATTTTATTTGGGATAGTTGCACATGTAATGAAAAAACTTCTCCTCGGATAAATATAGATTGATCTAAATAATAGAAGGGTGGAGAAACCTCTAATCAAATGCATGGTACTGCCTATACAGTATGCTCAGTTTTATCAGACTAAAATCTAGCTAAGTGAAACCAAATAGAACCTTGAAGAGAGTTCTAACAAACTGTAACTTCTAAAGTTCTAACAAACATTTGATCACAATAATATTAACCTCCACCACTTCAATATTATTCTTCCACTATCCTTGGATTGCGCTTGGCTTACGGGCTTCTAATAGTGAACTTGTACGCATGTTGCATTGTCTCCATCTTTACATTTCAATTGTTAAACTAATAGTGAGTTCTTGTGTAACATCTTGTAGTTCTTTCTATGAATAAATTACTTTTGTTAACTTCAGATAAGATTAGATTTCTCTGATTTGAGTTACCTGTTTGGAGAATTATAATACCTTTTTGTACATCAATCACCCAATTATGTTTCTTAGCTAGGTAAATAAAATGTCTAATCACCCATCATAATTAGATTGTGATCTAATCACAGCCAATACATAATTTTCATATATTCGTCAACCAAATAATACAAATTTGCAGTTAAAGTAATTAAGCGAAACAAATATTCTTACAACCTATATACACGAATCATATCCGTCAACCCATCCGTATCAATCATTATCCCATTTATATATCCACACTACATAATTATAATTACACCAATTGATAGATCATGTCATCATGTTCTAATTTCTAATGTTTCAACCATTAGGAACAACACTAATGAATTGGAAAAATTGTATTTAAACATACGGAAAATGATTTGGAGGCCTAAACATGACTATTTTTGTGCCGGAATGAATGTGGCAGTGTTTTAGTGGTTTGTGAAACTATGGGTCCATGTGTTGTCTTCAACAGAATGCGGCCATGTTAGACATATAATTAGGCATACAAGTTAGGCATGTCAATCAATGCTCTAAATATACACCAGAATTTGTTGGTTAAATATTGAACCAGTGCATCCTCTTTTAAGCCTTGAAAGCTTGTCATGACAATTATAAAGAAATGAAATTAATGAACCTATACAAATATTTGATATAGAGTTTGTTGACATGGATAACACTTATTATTGTTTCAAAACATGTAATAATTCTCTTAACCATATTTTTAGAAGATTACATCATATGTATTACTAGCATAAATGTGAGTCTGTTAAATATTATTGTTGTATGATATAGCACTTGCAGGTGTTAGAACAGATCAATGGCGAGTTTACTTGTTCTTCGATGTTCATCACTTAATGTCTTAAATTGTCGGAAATCTGATGCAATGGGATACCTTTTTTCATCTTCAAATCAAATAGATTTTATTCTGGCTTAAGTTCATTTCCTTCATCAAACATGTAGCATGCTTTTACTATCATTACAAATATGTCTTGGGTTTAGTTTATGTTCTTTCCAATGGTAATCTATTTACCAATTGTTTCGATTATAGGCATAAATTCAATTCAATTTTAAAGATAGACATAGATCCATATCACCAAAGAGCCATACATATGCGAGAATGCTTCCAATTATAACCTGACATAATTCTTCACAAGAAAAATCAAGTGGCACCTAATCCACAGCAAATTGATAATGAACAAAGTACAGTAACTCCTAAGATGCTTGTGAATCTAGGTTCTTAAATAATAAGATGGGTAAAACATCTTCACAAAATAGATTACGATCGCTTATTCTGAGCTATTCTTTAGCCTTGAGTTAACTTTTTAGTGAATGACTTTTTTCGCTACATCATGGGTGTGTGTTGTTAGTTATTCTTTTGATAATCATGTAATAATCACGTCATTCGTTTAGCGAATCAATGACGTTTCACCCACAATGATTACTACATTTACCTTAAGAGGTAGAACTTACTTTTTGAAGATCTTAATAGGTGACTGGCTTAATTGAGGTTTTAGTTTTTTAATCACAATCGCAATATGATAAACCTGTTTACATATTGTCACAACAGTGAATAACTTGTGCTCACTCGCCTAACAAACAGAGGTTGAACTTCATGTATGAGATTAAATATTGAGCTAACACAGATGGTTCGCTTGATACCATATTCTGTTTTTGTACAGCTTTGTGTATTCAAGACTTTATTGAGCAAATTTCCAAAATTACGTTGATTTATACATCTAAAGATGATTCGAAACTTCATTAAGATATGATGGAATTGCAAATTTATAAAGCATGTTAACAGCTTTATAAAACAGATTCCAAATGCATTACTATAATATAACTTCTTATCAAGATTTACAAATTATTACTCAGATTCACAACTTCATAAAGTTGTGTCAAAACCAATATGACTAATACAATAAATCTATAACTATTAAAAGCATCATTGTACATATTGCTTTATTACACACACTATTTCTACATGTTATGGGTTTTCATCTGGTTTTTGATTTTCGTATATCCGTGTGAAGGTGGCTAATATACACGATGTGGTGCATTAGAATGATGTTGAATATATTGGCAAACTTTAGGTTAGTAAAGTGTACTTGGTTAATACTGAGAATTATATTTAGCTTGTAATTAGTAGTA
>BQNB010029489.1:8359-46248 GCA_026074375.1 Tanacetum coccineum | reverse complement strand
TCTCTAGTTTCTCTCTCAACTCTCTCTCTCTCCTCTTTCTCTCTCTAAATCAACTCACTTTCTTTATCTCTTTTTAGTTCGATTCGTGTTGTGGTATATGAAGTGTATGTGTTAATCGGGATCTTACACACTCAACTATTTTCTGACCTCAGGAAAAGCCGCTTTGAAATGTCGATGATAGGGGAAATGACATTTTTCCTTGGTTTACAAGTTAACCAATCCCCCTGTGGAATCTTCATAAACCTATCCAACTACGTGTTAGAAATCCTTAAAAAATATGGAATGGAAACTTGTGATTCCGTTAGAACTCCAATGGAGATCAAAGATAAGCTTGACCTAGATCAAAATAGGACTCTAGTCGATGCAACAAAATATCGTAGCATGATTGGTGCCCTAATGTATCTTACGTCAAGCAAACCGAACATTGTACATGCTACTTATTTATGTGCTCGATACTAGGTTAAGCCAACCGAGAAGCACCTCAAGGAGGTTAAAAGGATCTTTCGTTATCTCAGGGGAACCATTAATATGGGTCTCTGGTATATGAAGTATTCTGGTTTTGAACTAACCGGATTTTTAGATGCTGATTATGCGGGATGTAAAGACACCTTCAAGAGTACTTCTGGTGGAGCTTAATTCTTATGGCGAAAGTTGGTTAGCTGTCTCAAAGCAACAAGACCTGTACTGCGCTGTCAACCGCAAAAGCAGAATATGTGTCACTATCCGTTTTGCGTGTGCCCAAGTTCCTTTGGATGCGGCACAGTTAACGGACTATGTCTTTACACTTCAACCAAGATTCAATCTACTGTGAACACGAAATATCCATAGCCATATCCTGCAACCCGTCCAACACTCAAGAACAAAACACATCGCTGTCCCTCCATTTCATAAAGGAACACGGAAAGGGTACATGAACTGTATTTTGTCAAGACGGATTACCAACTGGCCGACCTCTTCACCAAAGCTCTTCCAGTAGACCGATTCAACTATTTGGTTCGTCGCCTTGGTATGCGCAGTCTATCTCCTAAAGAACTTGAACGTCTTGCAAAATCTCAGTAATTCTTCGTATATATTTTATCAGAAAAACAAAATACAAAAATATAAAACCAAGAAAAAGAAAATACAAAAATATAAAACCTAGAAAAACAAAATACAAAATCAAATTTTTTTTCAAAAATACAAAAAGAATCTTCTCCGACATGTCTCTCGACAATCGATAACATTTGCGCACCTAGAAATGTTGATTAATATTAACACAGGTGAATAAAAAAAAAAACAAAAAAAAAAAAAAAAAAAAAAAAAAAAAAAAAAAAAAAAAAAAAAAAAAAAAAAATAAATGAAGTTCGAGCGAGAGTTTCTAACGCTTTCCAAACATGTCCTTTCATTTTTTTCTCTACGACTTCTAAGTAAATGTCAGCTTAGGACTCGGTCTCCAAAGAAAGGAAAATGTTCATTTATGTACATTTATCCTAAACAACGGGAAGCTCATATCTTCTCGGTCTTGAGCAAAGTCATATAAACAATCAAAGTTTTGAATGCTCAAGAGAAGTTCTAAGGAAAATGATGGTAAATAAGATATATCTCACATATTTTCCTGTTGAGCACAATTTTTTTAAGATATTCTCAAAAAGAAAATTTCAAATTCTTTTAAAATTGTGTGCTCAACAAACTCCCACTCCAAGTTTTCAATCCATTCGAGATAATTGAGGGGAATATAATAATATAGATCATTCTGCATGCACTCCTGTTCTCCCCAGACTTTGTTATTGCTCATGTAATTCGTCATTAACTTGTTTTAATTCACTATTTTCAAAAATCAGTAAACAACATATGCAATTTTTGAGGGGGAGAATAGTGATTAAAATGTGATCAATACGGATTAATAATGGATACGATCTTCAATCTATAATGCTTTCCAATCCCACGATGTGCTAAACCTCTTATCAAATATGGTGCATATTGTGTAGGGGGAGCTTTTTGGTAACTCTGAAAATCTCAAAGATGTAATAAAAGACCTTCTCGAACACGTGCATGATTTTTCAATGGTGTTATGGCTACAATGATAATACCAAAGAACCTACCAACTGTTGGTCTCATAGGGGTATATAAGCGGTTTAAGGTTAGTAAGAAATTCTGTTTTCATGATCCAGCCAAACCGAGGATCTACCCAGGAACTTTCCTCTAGATAGAGTAGAAGTCCTAGGTATGATTGAAAAAAAAGGAGTAAAGTGAGATTGGGAAGAATGTTATCCAAGGCATGAGTTATCACCGGAACAATCCCAACAAGGTGATAATGAGGACGCGTTGGTTTAACATTGAAGGGGTTGAAGAATGGAAAAGAATTGAATGGATAAAGGGTGTAAAGAAAGAAGCCCTCCATACAACCTTAGGCAGAAACCGGGTCAATGCATAATCTATCGGTAATCACAAAGATGATTCCGATATTGAAGTCAAGTCATCATGGACCCAGTGATGCAATGCACAACCCTCCCTAGCCACTCAGAATCTCTCAAAAGATTTCTGTTTCATTTCTCACGGAGTTCATCACATTTCTATCGGCTTTCTCATTCCGAGATCGTTGATATTGAAAAGGTGGCAGTCCGCTCCAGCCTCCGATTACCAAATAACAAATGTGCACTTATAGAGTCTAGAGCCATCGAGATCCATCAAAAATCTCACTAGGACACAAATTCCAATATACAAAATGTTGTACATCATTATACAACATTTGGTATCATTAAGTCCTACGCATTATCCTTGTGATAATTGCCAGAACATCAGAGTGATACTCTTTAGTATTCACAGTGAAGATGGAAATCCTTCTTGAGCCAACATCAAACAAGCTCTTGGTAGGTGACTTGCGAGATTCTATATGAATCAAACTTGTGTCAACTGGAAAGAAACGATGGGAGATTCTACATGAATCATCACTTGTTCAAGTAATAAGAATTGACGACTCAATCAGAAAAGATAGTTAACTATCTGATTCACTCTGACCGTTTGTACTGCTTTTGAGACGCTCCGGAACGAGAAACGCTAGTTGCAGCTGCGAAACCCTGTCAATGATATTTTTTCTTTTGAATTCAACCTGATCACAGTAAGTATTTTATAGCTGATAAAACGGAACCGTGGTATAGCAACCTATTCGACTAAATGACAAAGACACTTTCGTCATATATGATTATCTCTAAACTATACATGTCCAGGTTTTCCCTGACGGTAGCAGCGACTAGTCCATGACGATCAAGCATCAAGACCTCATGCTCAATCCACAAAGATAATACATGATGAAAGCTCAAACTATCAAAAGTCATCCCGCATCCTCTGATGAACAAGCACTTCGCTCATAAGAACATTTTTGGTGGTACAAGTAATCATGTTAAAAGAATGTTGAGGGAGATTTTAGCATGCTTTTCAAGATCTTGAGCATGAGGGGTGGAGACACAAGATCGCCAGGCGCATAAAGATTCATAGATAAAATTTAAATATCTCAGTAGTCAAGACAAATCAAGGCCAAAGACCACGATATCAGTATTTTGTCAAAGTATATCAAGTAAAGATCCAAGATCCAAAGAACACAAGCATGCAAAAAGGAACTTCAAAAAGGAATTCCTAAGAATACAAGGCTCCAAGTCTCAAGACGTCACAAGAAGGATCCTCAATTGAATGACCACCCCTTAGGGGGAGATTGTTAGCCGTGTATTTATTAAAGTGATGGTCATTAAATATTCCCGAGCCTTGTATAAGTAAAACGTAGTTTTCGGGAATTTAGTTAAGCTAGTTGGGCCTAGTTGTCGGGCTCAAGCCCATTTGTTCTATGAACCGGCCCAACTCAAAGCCCACAAGAATAGTCCACTCTTGTAACTATTTAAAGCCCTCTCCAAGTGTGGAGAGGGTGTTGCTTCTCATTTTCTTTTGTGAAACAAGTAACCATTTTCTTCTTTTTTACTTTCTCTCTCTAAAATCTAATCATTTGGATGAAGATTTTTGAAATCCTTTTCCGAGATCTTGTATTCTTGGTAATCAGCTCGGCGAAGAATTATCTCTCTTAGGTAGTTGTATCCATATTTTTCAAACACTTTGACACTGATCACACTGAGAATTCGCATCTGCGATCTGACTGCTTCACGATCAGAGGACTCACTGTGTTTGTTGATATAGAATTCCTTCCTCCTAAACCACCAGTGAGTGATGCCATAGACCGCACTGATGTCATATTCGCGTTCACTCTCAACCCACAATGATGGAACTAATTCTTCAAGGCCGAAGTCTAGGTAACGAGCGGCTTTGAGCTTGGATATGGATAAGGCAATTCTTCGCTCTTTGTCACCTGTCAGAAGATAATCCAGATCCTTGTTGAAGAAGAATTGTGGTTGAATAGTTACCTGACCTGGTGGTCCTCCTAAGGGCAGTGGTTCATATATATTTCTCAGAATTTGATGACCCTCAGGATTACTCAAATCAACCTTATTTGTCAGCAGCTTATGGCATTCATCCATCTGATATTGAAGAAAGACACTGTTCTTGTGAAAGGCTTTAACAAGGTTGAAAGCTGGACCTTCTAAATCAGCTTTGCAGAGCTTCTTCTTTCCAGTTCGTCTGCAGAACCATTTGATGAACGACCCAATATCATATGTCTTCCTTTGAAGCTTGTTCTCCTCAGGAACTTTATACGTTGTGGCGTATGTATTTGCCCAGTTGTTCTCTGGTTCCGGGAAATCATTCGGGGGAATGGTCCATTCTGGTTCAGGTGTAGCAGGTCTCTCGCTTTCTGGAATCGGCTTAAACCACGTAGTGGTCGACACCTTGGGAATGTGAGCATTGTCAGTGTCCTCCATATCTGAGTCATTCCCTTCATCCTTCATTGGGATGTCATCTGAAGATTGTTCAGAATGTTCTGATTCGGGATCAGATCTGTGCATTGAATAGTCAGCACCAGCATCTCTTGTGTCAGTGATCTGCCATCCGGTTGAGGTGAGAGCTGGATGTTGTTTGGTAGCAGATGCACCAGACTCCCTTGGTTTCTTTGAACTTTGGTCATCATCTTTCGGAGGAGGTTGAGCTGACCCCGAAGCGGCAGAATCCGATCTTCTTCTCTTTGTTGACCTACCCTGGTTTGATCCAGCTGAAGGGCCTTCATCATCATCATCGTCTTCATCATCATCACTATCATGCTTTCTCTTGTGGTCTTTAACCTTGTCTGCAACTTCCTTATCCATGGCATCTTCATCTGCTATCAAAGCTTCCATAAGAGCATGGTATAGATGGTAGTTGGTAGTATTTCTGTTGGCAGACTTCTTCTTATTCATGTGACTGAAGAGAGCACTCTTTAGATCAAATTCTTCAAGATCAACTTTATCAGTTGACCTGATGGAGTAAGTTGAATCTTGTTTCTCCTCACCTTGTTCCTTTTTGGCTTTGATAATCTCCTTCGGACTCTTTTCAGATTCTTGATTCTGGATAGTCTCTGGGCCAGGCAGCACAGAGTATTTCTCGATTAGATCTATGCTGCGTTCAAGAACTTAGGAACATCATCAGTTTGTTCCTAGATAAAATCAACAACGTAGAACTTAGATCTAATTGAAGCCAATACATCAGAGTGATCAAGCTTCTTCACTTTCAACTCTCTTGCTCCAATTTTGCCACTCTTAAATGAAGGGCATGAATGAGTGATTTCAGGAGAGATTGGTGATTGTTGTAGCTTCCGTGTTGAGGTGGAGGAGTGACCAGCAATGATGGCTAGAAGATGAGTACCTCTGGAAGGGAGGCAAACACTGGAGGAGTTGAAGTTGCTGTCTGATGACTTGAAATCGAGGAATGTGGAATCAGAAGCTCCGTCTCTAACTTAGAATTCTCCTGTTCGATCTTTCGGATTGGTTTGTCATGAAAGAAATTGATCCCCAAAGTAAATGTGTCATCCGAGATTTTCATGAAGACATAGAACCAGAATGAGTTATCTTCCGGTTTTTCATCGATGACACGTTTCATCAGTTATGACTTCATGATTTCATGAACCTTGGGTAGGGCTGTGGGCAGGAATTCTTTATCCAAGTGCTCAGGTTTGGTCCAAGCAAGAACACATGTAATTTTCCAGAGTCAGACCCGGGGATGAGCGAAGGAAACGATCCAGTCTGGTCTTCTTCCATGGGCTCAGGTTCTGGTCCAGCCAACGCCTCATGCGCCAATACAGGTCCTTACAGGAATGCTCACTCCTGATGTACGGTAGATCGAGTCTACATTCACCTGATCTTTGTCATCTTTAGGAGCAGCGGTTTTCTGTTTCACTTTCTTTCGTTCTGAATCGAACGTGGATAAGAGATCAATGAACTCATTATCTGGATGTGTCCAACAACGGGTTGAGAAGAGGTCCAGTTGTCCAAATCAGGAGAGTTTGATCAAAGCCTACAAGGATAACCTGATCATATATCTTTTTCTTCTTTGACATATCGATCAGGGAATAACTACTTGTTCTTCAGATACAACGCCTTTCCCTTTCCCACTAACTTCAGTAGTTTGGGAGTCTGTTTCTGATATACTGGATCCCTGATCGTATACTACCTCCAATAGGTGCCTGACTTTGAGGCAGATAAGGCTGATCCAAGCTGAGCTTGATAGGCTAGTTCCAGTCAGCATCATCATCACCTTCTCCTTTTCCCTTTTCTTGATGTGTTTTCCAAACTCAACTTCTAGCTAGTTTCGCGAATCAGGATCATTACCTTCTTCTATGAGGATTTATATTCTTGTTGAGCTTCATCTTCTTTCGTCAACTAGATGGAAAGTGGGCTTCCCCATTCTACATTTTTCTGTGGAAGCTTACGCTTGGGAATGTTCTTGTCAAGGAGCTGGCTTGGATTGTTTGACTGGTTTGGTGGTTGTGGGCTTCTTGGGTGTAGCCCGCTTTGTTGCAGGTTGCATGCTTGCACTTCCTTGAGGGGTTTTCTTTGTATTCTCAGCAACCATCTGCAGATACTTGGGATAATACGAGGATTGTTGAATGGCTTCAGTTATCAGGGGATCGGGAATTGCCATTCCAAACACTTCAACTGACTCACCTTTAGGACAAGGCAAAAAAAAAAAATAATTAAAAACGAGGAACAAACTTGAGATTTCCTAAGACATAATCATCTCCAGTGTGATGAACAGCAGAATCAGGACGTCGATGGATGTTGTTATTACTTGCCAAGTAATAGATTATCACTTTGGAAAACCGTCCATAAGGGATGAGGAGAGGAGTTACTTTCTTCTTTGGGTTCTTCAGACTGGCTTTGTGTGAGAAAAATGTCTGGATCCCTTGAGTAAACTCTTCCCATATCAGCTCTGCATGATCAACATTAGTTTGAGTGACGATTCCCCACAGCATTTGCAGAACTGGGTGTCTGGTTAGTCCACTGCCCAGAAGTCATTCCTGACAACACTGGTTGACAAGCATAGAATTGCCCTCCCAAAGGTTGACACACATATTTTGTCCGTATACTTGGAGACAAATTCTACTGATGTTCAGGATATCCCAGCTCATTAACAAAATCAATCACCGTGTCACCAGACGGAGGTAACTCAAATGGGTGAGCTGGGTTGACAGGAGTAATCGCTAATGCCTTTCTGAGAAGATCAGCACTTAGATCGAACCATTGTTCATCAACTTGACAACTATAAACCCCAGTCTTCTCGTTATATGACATCGTTTTCCAGAACTGTTGCAGGTAGATAGCAGGAACATTTGCTGAGGCTGTGAATGCTTGGAAGAAGTTGGTAACTCGGGATGTTCTACTATATCTGAAAGATTGGGGTTCTTTTGAATCTTCTTGCGTTGCAAAGAAGGTTGCTTTCCCGATGGAAATTCCACCACTGAGGCGAGTACAATCTGCACAACTGTTCGAGTCGTAGGTTGAGCGGGAACATTTTGTTCTGCCATCGTATTCTGCAAAAGAGCATTTAACAAAGAAGACAAACATTGCAGAGAAACGAAGTTAGAGAGAACGTTAGCATTGATAAAAGTCATGGCACGATTGATTAAAACAGTTGTAACTCTGGTTTGATTAAAATCTACTAATTATCCAACAGGATCAATTACTTGTTAACTAAGCCCGGATGGGGTTTAGAAAAGCAACTGGTCATTGAATGTCCATGATGGATATTGGGCACATGGTCAAAATATGAAATTTAGCCCAAACCGCCGCTAGGCAGAATGCCAACTCGCCGTTAGGAGAATTGAGCAAACCGCCGCGAATATTCGACCAAACCGCCGAGAGACGGCGGTTTACCTGTTGGATTAAAATAATAGAAAATTTTTGGCAACCCGCTGTTTAGACAACCCGCCATAAGGCAACCCGCTGTTTAGGCAACTCGCTGTTGGCAACCCGCTGTTGGCAACCCGCTGTTGGCAACCCGCTGTTGGCAACCCGCTGTTGGCAACCCGCTGTTGGCAACCCGCTGTTGGCAACCCGCTGGTTTGTCAACCCGCCGTTAAAGCAACCGGCGGGTTGAGTAATTTTATTAATAAATAATAATAAAATAAGCAACTCGCCATTAAGAAAAACACGCAACTCGCCGGTAAGAATTAATGGCAACTCCTTCACTAAGGTTTGAGATATAAAACCACACATCAAAACCTATTCATATATACCTAATGAATGATTCCCAGCCTCTAACGCACACCTTACAACACTACATTAGCATTTAAGGCAAAAACGACCCTAAATCTATTTTTTCTACACCTTTCAATGTGTATTAGATCGATTCCTTTGATATGCACATATAATAAATGATATAGATAAAGGATCTAAGATTAAAACTTAAACGTAATTAGCCTTTGCGAAAAACACTGAAAAACTGCGATTGAGAAATCGGTCATGTACGGGCAGCCGGGTTGCGATGTGTGTGTGTGTGTGTTTTTCTTTGACCATTTTCGTAGTTTTGACCAAAAGGCAACTCGCCGCCTATTTATACACCTAATTACATACTTGGCAATTTGATCCCTTTGGTTTCCATCTACTTTTATTTCTTGTTTAAGTATTTCTAAGGCATATCTAAGATTAGTCCAATGCAAACTTAGTCCCCTATTGGTTTAATAAGGAGGAAACAAATGAGCAAATCTTTTTACACCCTAAACATTACAACACTAAATAACTTTCGACCTTTGAGTTAAAATTAATTAACTCCCCTTCAAATATTAACCCATTAGAATACAACAACCATCTAAGGATTAGACTTTTATAGGCAACCCATGAAACAGTCTTTTAAAACCCCTTAGATTTTTCACATTCACTCTCCCCTCAACAACAACCCCCGAAAATTTTTTATAACCCTATTGAAAGAGATGTAGTCATTGATTGAGATGAAAAATCAGGCGAACCTCTCCCCCATCACCATTGTATTACTCAACTTCCATAAAGCATGGATATAAAGTAATCCATAACCCCTACATTAAACCGGTGCAATTTGAATAATAGCAAGCTTTTTAGTAATTCCCAATATTCCAAATGACTTAAAATATTTTCCAAGTTTTTATTAGACTTATAAACAGAATATAATATATAATATAACTATATATAATATATATATATAAAATATATATATATATATATATATATTTTTTATACAAAGGATAGACAAAGGCATTTGGTTATACTCATCCTCTCCTTCTTGAAGATGTTTGAAGTTTCAGGGGGTCAAACCTTCATAATCCTAGCTGGAAGAAGAAATTCGAACCGTTCTCCTTGGTAAGGCTTTGGTGAGAATATCTGCCAGTTGATAATATCGATTTCACCACGAAGTAGAGTTCAGCCACTCTATTTCCACTTGCTCTCGAATGAAGTGGTGCCGGTATGTCAAGTTTTTAGAGCGAAGTGCTGGACGTTGTTTCAGCACAGAGCAATAGCACTTTGTTACACAGTACAGAGGAATTTTATTGAATTCAAAGCTTTGTCTTTGAGCGGGATTACATCCAAAGGATTTGACACAGCATCCAGACATGGCGATGTATTCAGCTCTGTATTGTATAGCCGTGCTCAAGTTTCTTTGAAGCCAGCTAACCAATCTATCTCCAAGAAACTGAGCACTTCCCGACGTACTTCTTCTTGAATCTTGACATCCCGCATGATCCGCATCTGCATAAGCTGTTAGTGACATGGCGTTGTCTTTCGGATACCAAAGACCCATGTTAATGGTTCCTTTCAAGTACCAAAAGACACGTTTGATAGCTTCAAAGTGCTTTTTGGTAGGCTTAGCCTGATATCTAGCACACATGCAAACAACAAACATGCGAATTCAAGGCGGGTCCTACTGGCTGTAAGGTACATTAGGAGCAACTAAAACTGACAACCATTCCTCTAAATCGAGTTTGGTCAACTGGAATCCCCATGAGATCCTCGTCCAGTTTTAATCGATCCACCATTGGTGTATCGACAGGGTCAGAGAGATCCATTCCATATTTCTTTAAGGTTTCGAGAGCATATTTCGCTTGGTTAATAAAGATGCCTCCGGGACTTTGAGAAACTTGAAGTCCTAAGAAAAATGACATTTGTCCCATCATCGACATCTGAAATTTGGAGCTCATCTCTTTTGAAAATATGTTACACGCATTATGATCTGTTGAGGCAAAAATGATGTCATCTACGTATATTTGAACAAGTAGAATGTGTTTGCCTGATTTGCGTATGAATAACGTTGGATCTACAGCACCCTTGAAGAAATTGTTTGCCATCAGGAACTTTGAGAGTGTGTCATACCACGCCCTTGGAGCCTGCTTTAGCCCATAAAGAGCTTTCTTCAGACGATAGACGTGAGTAGGATTTTCCTGGTCTTCAAATCCTTCAGGTTGACTGACAAAGACTTCTTCTTGAAGATCACCATTCAGAAAAGCAGTTTTGACATCCATCTGGTAGATGATCATGTTCTTGGTTGCCGCATTGGCAATGAATATTCTGATGGCCTCTATCCGTGCAACTGGAGCAAACGATTCTTCAAAATCAATACCTTCCTCCTGACGATATCCCTTTGCAACTAACCGAGCTTTGTTTTTCAGTACATCACCATATTCATCCAGCTTCACTTTGTAGATCCACTTGACGGGGCATCTTGAGTGATTGTTGTAGACAAAGATGTACCTGGTGGGACAACTTAAGCATTAATCTCAGTAGCATAAGGTACTGGTTCATCAACTCGAGATTGTTCAAGGTGTTCATCAAACATTGGTTGAAATAACATCTCCAGCTCTTTGGTGGAGCGAGCCCTGATTTGAGTTGTCCAGGGGTCATGATGAAAGGCACGGGTCCTGAACTGATGCATGCAGGAGCCATCGACTGATGCATCTCATCGAGTGTGACGTGAATTGTTTCCATTAATCGACGAGTTCTCTTGTTATAGATTCTATAGCCCTTCCTTCTAGGAGCATACCCAACTAAATCCCAATTCACTTTGGCATTGAAATTTTCCTAGATTTTCGCTATCATTTGCAGGATATCACAGAGCACCAAATAACTCGAAAGAATGTAAGATTAGGCCTTTTTATCATGCACGAGCTCATAAGGTGTTTGTTATGACGAATATGAATTAGATGATCGGTTCTGGTGTAACAAGCAGTGGCTACACTTCTGCCCATAATAAACAAGGGAGCTTTCCAGAAATAGTCATCGATTGTATGTGCTGCTTCACCATAGTGTAACGATTAAACGTCTTTCACAACTCTGTTTTGTTAGAGTTCTCGCACAGACTTTTTGAATGAAATATGCCCAACACAATTCATAGTATTCAGACATAACTTGGTTGACGAATTCCGTTCCGTTATCTGTGCGGATGAATCTGACTATTTTGTTGAGGCTAACTTGTATTTGCTTAAGAAAGTTGGTGACAAACTCTGGAGTTTCATCCTTTGACCTCAAGAACTTTACCATGTGAAATTCTTGAATAGGTCATACCAAACGATGACTAAGAATGTATTTTCTCCCGTAAATACTCTGGACTCTCATTGGACCACACAGATCCATGTGAAGGGTATGAAAGAACCTCCGTATTTGTATTCAGATTTTGGGCCGTGAGAACAATTTTTTTTTTTAAACACATTTAATTAACATCGCATAGCTATATATTTTAGATAATGTTCTTCTTTTTCCAAGCTGACAGGCTAAATCAAATAGATCCTTTGTCAAACTTCAATCTAGGTACCTCTAACCAGATCTTTTCGAGCAAGATCATTTATCGTTGCCAAAGTTTAAATGGTTTAAACGACGATGCCACAACCATGATTTGGACTTGGAAGCTTTAGACAGCAAGCATATCAGAGACGACTTCAACATTTCATCAATCAATATCGTGTACAAATTGGTGCCACAACTACCTTTAAGGATGTCTGTACCATTAATATCACGAACATATAACAAGAAGCAATTATGATTTCTGAAGGCCACTTCAAGATCAGAATCACAAAATTGCCTACAGAGAATAGATTGTGTCCAAGTCCCCTCCACGAGTATAACTCTGAGATCACAAACGACTGTCACCCATAACATAATCTCCATCACCATGATAGCTCTTAAGTGATCAATCCCGAATCTTACAGACCCGATGAACTTTTCCACAAAATTCACAGCTTTGAACGATTACCCCCTTCCATATGTTTTTGAGTAGCCTATTACAGATACCAAAGCATGAACCAGTTCGACTGCATTTTGAAAACATCGAGTTTGGAGAGTTTGGGAATATTTCGGTTCCCCGCCCAATTGTTGTGGGGACCTGTTGGTTAGCATATAGATTAAAAACATTTCATAGAGAGCTTAGTTAACTAGCATATTTTCCCCTAAGGCAAATTTCTTACCTTGGGTCTCCATTGAAGAACCACAATCAAGTTTCCTAAGGTGAAGTTTTTTCCTGTGGGCTCCATTGATAACCAATATCTGCAAATAGTTTTACAACGTAGCTTTCAAAACCCTCTGGGTCTTGTACAAACTCTGTTATCAACAGTTGTCTTTTGGTTTCCAGATCTGCTGGTCTTGTTTAAACTGTTATCAGACAGTTTTGCCTTTTGTTTCCAGATCTGTTTCTCTTTATTCAAGACAATTTTTAATGTGGGGGTAGCAGCACAGACTTCAGAAATTAACAACACACATTCCATGACTTGCAGAGTTTACACGTTTGTTACAAGTTTTGCACACAGATTCAGAATTCAAATTAATTACAACACGCTTAGAGCTAGTGCTAAAACAACCGAACACTTATTGTCCAAACTGTCTTATTCATCCTAAGGCCGACTTTTCTTCCATCATAGGCAGGCAAGGATCCTATTTTTCTTTGTATTGCTTCTAGGCTTTGACCCGCTTGCTTCAGTGGAATCGTTTACTCCTGTAGAGGGAATCACAGGGATATTAGTCAGTTGAACTCTCTGGTGCATTTTGTTTTTCTGTGTGTTGCTAGAAAGAAGTCCAAGTGTAACACTAAACGTAACTTGCTTTATTTCCTAGAACAGGGGTAGAGGAGCCTTGTTTTCTCTTTCAAGAAACTTTTGGGCAAGTGCCAATATCACAAATCAAACAATTCCAGAGATAACCTTAGATGTATCGGCAAAGCATAGTTAAGTGAACTATCCGTGGTTTTAACTACTCTAGCTTCCTCTAACATCTCCCAAACCGTTTCTACACTCTCCTTACGATGGCTGATATAAGTTAAATAAGCACCTCTATTGTACTTAAGGGATGAGGATGGTTTAACGTCAATGGCAATACTGCCAGGAGCAAGAACTTTTGTTTGACATAGTTCACTATGAAACAAGGCTCTTTTGCTTCCAATGAGCTTTTAACTCTCAATCTCATTCAACATAGTAGATTCTTTTCACTTGTGTGAGCAACGGTGATCTTAATTGAGTCATACATTTCCTTGTAATGTTGTTTGACCTTTTCTAGTTCTACTCTATCGCAATCATTTTGTTCAATAAGAGCAGTGACATCTACAGCATTATAAGGCTCACGACTTCTGTCATTCACACTAGCGACTAGATCTTTCAAGTGGACGAATCAACTTATCTTTATCTTTATCTGATGATCAGATTCTTGATTATTAAAGAATGAGTTAAAATCAGGAGCTTTCATGTGTTGCTTTGTGAATCTTTATTATCAAAACTTTCTTGAAGATGTTGATATTAATTAAAATTTAGTATTCCCTTTCAAGTTATTTGAAATAAGTTTGACTCAATCATGAACTTTAGACATGTCAGCATCAAGATACTAGACAACTAGATTTTTCCACTTCATACAGCAGTTGAGTCACAAACAATTTACAATCAGATTCTATCTCATTTTTCAATGAGAAGGTTTTTCTTTTCAGTTCAGCACATTGCTTGCTACAATTATTCTTGTCCACTTCGTTACCCCATTTATAAAAATTTCTCTATTTTTCTTTAACTTCTTTAAAGAGGGCTGTTTGAACTCCAACAAAGTGTTCTTTAAGAGTTTTGAAAAATGGAATAACTTCAGTGAGGTAACATCTTTTCGTTTGCTCAAAACCTCTTTCCCCCTCTGTAAGACCTGATGGGGTGATTCTAGTTTTGCAAGTTTTGTCAAATTCAGTAAAAAGTTGGTATGAGTACATAAAGATTAAGCTCTCCATTGACTTTTAGTTTGGAAAATTCTGGGGACAAGCTTGACAGGGAGTATTGGGTGGATACACTATCAATGTGAATGTGTTTGGAGCTAAGGTCTCAGCCTTTTTTCTGTTGTTGTCATCTATGGACCAAAATATCTGTTCTGGGGTCAGATTTCTTTGGGGAGCAAAGGTTGCAAGAAAGTTCTCTTTCGAGTAATCGGGGGGGGGGGGGGGGGCAATCCTAACTTTATTTTCCACACATAGAGGGCTTTGCATTTAACAGCATTTTATTCCTAGTTATCTCAGCTAACTCCAACGTATCCTCTGAGTACATATATACAGTGGGTGTATGATTTGGTAGTGACAAGTACATGACCATTAAAACAGAGCAGACTGACTTGCTTTGGACGAGCGAGACATACGGGATTTGTACCTATTGCTACTATGTGCTTTTTCACATAAAATGTATTTTGGTTACACAACATTGAACTGTTTGAACAGACTGATCCTGTTGGTAAAATCTTCATCAATCTTATCTTTTAGGCTCTTTATGTCCAAAAACCCTTCAGGAATTTGTTCTCTTTTGTTTAAAATCCTTTTTCAAAAGTGTTACTTCTTTTGTCTTTGACTTATAATGGTCAACTGTAGAACTAAGGAGTATTTGTGCTGAATGAAGTTCAAATTTTAAAGAAGTTTCTTTTCTGTTTCGGTCCGAGATGATTATTCTCATTTGCTCATTACAATTTTTTGTTCTCTATCAGTTAATTCAAACTTTGGCCCATTTTTATATTCCCCGACCCAGTTCCTTATATCCTTCGCAAGTTCAAAGGTTACTGAGTCAATATTATCATGTCTGGCTTATAGCTAATCTACTTGTACACCTGTTCATGCATTTTCATCGAGAATAACATCAGTGCATCATTCGTACAGAAGATGCATAACATTGACAACATGTTTTTCTTCGATGTCCTTCCCATACTGATCATACGGAAATAATATTGTTTATCACTCGAAAAGTCAGACATCAAGTCAACAACATAGTTGTGTTGTACATCGTCCTGCATCTCGTTGAACATCATTATACCATTCATATACTACAAAGGTATCATATCTTGTAACCTCAAATGATATTAAGTCGATGATGTCCCCTGCTTCATCGTAGAATGGAATCTTCAGATGTGAATTTACCATTAACATGGTCTGTGAAGTGGGACCCTCATCAACATCAAAGTCGAATGCATCACAATTCATCACTTAAAAATAAGGTCCACATTGAGTGCCAAAATCATTCTCGGATTGAATCATCCACATCATCATCAACGTTGTAACCTGTTCCCCTGCAAGAAACAACGACTGTTCTTCATCCAGTACTGCTCCACTCTCCTGGGCTTGCATTAGTAGCATCATTTCCTTGAAGTTTCTGAATCTTGAAGCCGCTTTGGCCTTGAGCATTCTACATACAATGTCCCTAGTCCGTTACAGTGTGCACTTGATGGGTTTTCGCTTGAACCAGATAATCATGGCCTCCTTGTTCTGTCCTCCTACATTCCCAGCCTAACCATTTCCACTTGCATTGTTTCTCTAAATGTCTTCCTTGATTATTCGCATTGTATCTTCACGGACATCTTGAACCATAATTACATTCTTGAACCACAACTTTTCCCTTCCCGTCCTAATACCATAGCTTTATTCCTTGCATTAGACGAAGCTCTAAGTTGATTGTTAGTTTGAGGAAGATGTGATCTGTACGATTGAGTGAGGAGGGCAAGGGTGTTGGATAAACTTTCAATCAAGTTTTATGTTGAGAACTCCTGAGTCCAAGTTGAAAAGTTTATCACAGGAGATGGTTCTTTTTGTGGGTTTGAAGAGATTTGGTATGATGTGTTGGATACTGCTAGATCTGAGGCGTCCGACACTATGTCCAAAGGACATTATTTGGTTTGACAGAACCTTTCCATCATAATTCTTTCTCATTAGCATGCACCTCATGATTGCTTTAAGTAGGCATACAACTGATCACCAAGTTTGACTCTTTCAAACCTGTTAAGTTTGACTTCATTATGAATCACTCCCACTCAGGCAACATGTTGTTTCACAAACTTGTGAGTAAAGTTCATCCTGGACATAGTCATCTTGATGTTATCTCATGTCTTTAAATGAGCTTCATCAACCTATAAGTAGTAATCTCTTGATTGTTTTCATCCCTTTGATTTGACGGAAGTGTTCAAATTCATCGTATAACTGAGATTCCCTGTCATCCTTTGGTTAACTCAGAACCTTCCAAATCATCTACATCACGTTTTCCAAATGATCTTTGGCGTCATTAAAAATAGTGGAATGATGAGAGATAGATGTCGCTTTGGTATACCCTGAAGTAGGATATTGGTTGCACGAATGTCAGCTTTATACCTTTCCTTTTCTTCAGCCGAAAGGTCGTTAAGGACTCTAGCACGTACTGGACCTTGTTGAACTGCACCCTCGGTTCCTCCAGTAACAACATCTGAGACCGTTCCCATCTAAAATGGTCCTTCTTTAATGGACTTCATAATATTCTCTCCATTATCCTTTCCTAGACAGTACAGACGTATACGTGTTGCCAAGATTCAAAGTCTGTTCTATCAAGCATTGTGGCGTTTATCAGACCTTCACGACAGATGTCTCTTGGCATACTAGAAGCTTGTATTATTATGAAATGAATGTTTTGATCGAACAATGATATTGAGTGTACTTAAAAGTGGTGAGGTTAACGTATTCGTATTTTGTTTTAGTGATAATTAAATCCCGAGTTGAAATATTTCCAATTCCAGACATAAGCTCAACTCGCCGCCAAAGGCAATCAAACCGCTGCAAAGAAATAAGCAACCCGCCGTGGAATTAAAATAGCAACTCGCCGAACAACAACATCCGCTGCCAAGCAACCCGCCGTGAGAATTAAGGCAACCTCCTGGTGAAATCTTAGGGCAACTCGCCGAACACACTCGCTGCCAAAGCAACCCAGCCGCGAGAATAATGTATCAAACCGCCTTAGTTTTCAAACCGCCAGAGTTTCCTTAAGATATTTGCTAATAAAATATTCAACCCGCTGATAACCTGTTCAAACCGCTGGTAAGCAAACCGCTGCTTAGTAACAATTCGCCGCTTGAGCAACTCGCCACCTAAGCAAACCGCTGTAACAAACCGCTAGCTATAGTAACAACTCGCCGCTTGACAACCCGCCACCTAAGCAAGCACCCCGTGTGTCAGAGGGTTGGTAACCTACTTAATAAAATAATATTTTTTCAGCAAATCGCCGTGAAGAAATTCTGGCAACTCTCCACGAAGAACAACGACGTTTTCCACACAAAATCACCTATAAATCACCCTTTTGAACGCTCTGCTTGATTATCTTTTGCACAACCAGTTGTTGAATCGTGGAGTAGGAAGAAGGAGTGAAGCCAAGAATGAGTTCTGGATTGACGTATGACGATCCAAGCTAAGATCGAGAAAGGATGTTGGTGGCATAAGATAAGATGTCCAAAGCAAAGAACGCGTCAACATAAGATGTTGCGTGGCTTGGACCAACGAGTGTGAAAAGAGTTAGAGAGTGGTTCATATTGGTTAGACAAGGTTTGGACCTCCATTTGGAGAGATGTAAGGACCTTGGCTGTTGAAGAGGCGTATACGACAAAGTATTCTATCCATCCTGGAGCGGATACGATGTTGTGTGGTTTTAGGTTAACTAATCGATGGCTGAGTATGAAGAAGGATATAGCTAGTTGCGGTAGTAAGTATTTAGCGTATTCGGAAGTGGAAGTTGAGTATCAAGGGTCTTCAGGATTGTTGCTACAACCTGAGTTACCCGAGTAGAAGTGGGAAAGGATAACTAAGGATGTTATTGCTAAGTTACCAAGTTTGAGTAGTGGATACGATGCGATTGGGTGTAGTCAATGGACTGACTAAGTCACCCCATTTCTAGCTATGCTTAGGACGTGTATAGTGGATATTAGAGGTAGTTGGGATACTTATCTATTCGTGAGATGAGTTTTTCCCTAAGGTGGGGATTATCATTCATGTATGGATGTGCTTCATTTGAAACATAGTATGGAAAGGAATGTAGGTTACCGTTTTATGGGCCATAACTAGAGAGAGTGAGTTGAATGGATCAAATTTGGTGCAAGAAACAACCAACAAGACAGTGGTAATACGAGAAAGGCTTGAGGCAGCCAAATTGTCAAAAAAGTTAGCTTGGTAGTAATGGGAAACTTTTGCATTAATGTTGATAGGTTATGGAGGGTAGAAGGTCTCACCTTGGAGAGGTGTAGTACGTTTGGAAAGAAATACAAGTTAGAACCGGGTTATGTAGGACCATTTGAGATCCTTGGATGGATTGGGCCTATAGTTCGGTTGAGAATTTCTGTCTTATGAGCTGAGTATCTACATTTGTCGTAAGCAAGATATCGTTGGAAGTATTAATTAAAGATGGGTACGTAAGGTTCTTGGTAGACCTTAGTACGCCCTTAAATGTTTTGTGTGGTTTTGGTTAAATTTATTTTATGAATAAACTCGAAGTCGAGCCAATTCTTCAAAAACGTTGAGCTTTGTAACAACTTATAACTTGGTTTCAAGACAGTTCTTGTTTGATGAGTTGCGAGACCGGGTTGTAAATGACGTTGTCACACAACTTAAGGTTTTTAATGAGTTTCCTTGATGACGAGCGAGGTTCAGGTAGTCGGATGTTTCTTTTCGTGTTGAGTTGTTGTGTTGCTAATTGCACCCTTGTGGGGGTAAGCAAACTCATTAGCAGTTTGATTCGGATTATAAAAGTTGGATGAGATTAAGGTTGACAAGACTCTTTGTTTGGTCATGGAACCGTTGATGTTATGGACCGAGTAATCATGAGTAAAAGCATAGTACGATAGCATTAGTGAAAATTCATTGGGATTCGAAGCGTGGTCCTGAGTTTACTTAGGAACACAAGGATCAAATAAGGTCTAAGTGTCCTCAGTTGTTGATCGATAGTGTTAATGCCTCGAGTAGTTAAATCGCGGGATGAGATTTTCTCAAGGTGGGGATAATGTAACAACCGTGACTTGAGCAGGTTAGTCAAACCTTTAGTGTTGACTTATATGTCTGTTGCAAAGTACAGTTTATGTGATTTTATGTGTTATGTGTGCTATTATGTGATTATGAGGTGTTGGTAATCCATTTATTGAGTGTGATCATCTCAATAAGATTGGAATAATGGTGAAAAATTGTGATTTCCTTTCGTTCACTTTTAAGTGACAAGGAAATAATTATCGTGAATTTAGTTTTTTTGTCTTAAATGTGTAAGTATTTATACGTATACGTATTTTTATGTTAGTAATTTAAGATAAATTTTGACTTTAGAAGTTTAGTTGAGAAAATGTAACATTTCTATTTTTAGAAAGTGAGTTTGGAAATAAAAAGTTATTTTTAGAAAGTAGTTTTCAAGCAAAATGGTTTAACAAATTAGCTTAGGTTTTTATAAAACTTAAGGTATAAAGATAATAAATTAATTAATAAAATAAAAGAAAAAAAAATATTTTTTTTGGGCATGAATAGTAAAATCCGGATTTTGGAAAATAAAAAGGAAAAAATAAAAGAAAAATAAAAGAATTAAAGTCCTAATCCTAATCTAGAACTAATTAGACTCAAACTAAAACTCTTCTAGGAAGCCTATATATATAATTCATAAATCCCTCCCCTCCCCATACCTAAAGTCGACCGGCCATAAGGATGGAGAAAAGAGAAGACGAAATTTTTAGGGTTTCGCTTTAAGGTACGATTCGATTTGTTAATTCTAGTTCGTTTATTTTTCTAGTAACTTAGTTATGATGGATTAGGGTTCATGTAGGATCTGTAAATTTAAGGTTTTTATGTTTTAAAATCGTTTTTATATGGTTAATGAAGTTAACCATGTGTAATTAGGGTTTTAGGTTTAGTAAATTCGGAGTTAAATTGTTGGCAGTTTTGAAGGGTCAACTTGCGAGGGTCATAACTTGATCATCCGAATAGCTTTTAATGATTTTCAAAAGCCTAAAATTATCTACAGGTTTCAAGAATTAAAAGTGAGTGGAAGGTATTTAAATAATTCAAACAATATTCGTTGTCAAGGCTGAGTATTTAGGTCAGATTTAGGTCAAGTTGTGTGAAGTGAAAACCCTATTTAAAATTTTAATTAGACTTAGCCCTTCTACAGTAGTTGAGTATTATGTGTATATTAAATATCCACCAAAGGAAATTAATTAATTCGAAGTCTAAGTATTATTTTTAAGTCTAAACTTTTTAGTGCACAATCAGACCCGAATTGGGACTGTTTTGGAGTTTGATTTTCTTAGAAGTACTTGTGTATGTAATTGACACTTGGGAATCACATGGTAGTTAGTAAACACATAAGGGAACATGTGTGATTTTTGGTTTGAATTATGGGAATGTTTAAGTGGTGCGTTTAGGGCACGCAAGTGAGAGTAAAATTCTGCTTAAAACCAGAAAGTTTAAAGAGTAACATTTAAGTATAAATGAAATATGTAAGAATGGGTAAAGGTTTTAAATGATTATAGGACTATGATAGATAGCCTAGGTATCCATCATAGTTGAGGTTACATCAAATTGGGTTGAATGCCTAATTGATGGTAGCTAATAATGTGTTTAACTGTTTAGATTGTTCGTGAGATTTTGTGAAGTTTTGATTGGATCTTTTTGGAAGCTAGCATTCAGGTGAGTTTCATAGTCCCATTTTTTTACATTGTTTTTAAATTGGGATGGAAATGATGCTTGTGTTTAAATATTTTAAATTACTGTGATTGTATGTTTTAAATGTGCTTGGACATTATGTGCTTTGTTGTGTCTATTATTGTGCTATTGAATTGGATCGGAGGGGTACGCCTACCCATTGGATCGGGGGTAACGTTCCTACCTATTTGGGGTCCAGGCCTAAGTATAAGTTCCAGCTGGTAGACTTTTAGGTGCGTAAGTGACATATGGATCGGGGGTAACGTTCCTACCCAGTTGTTTGTGATGTGGTACGCTCCATGGCTGTGTGAACAATTGGAGTTGTTACTATTGGATCGTGGGACACGTTCCGTTCCCAATTGTGTGTTTAACTGCATATTTGTCCAATTGTGTTTTAATGATCACAGTAATTATGTCTAAAACTTTATTGTGTGTCTTAAACCTATGACTCTCACCAACCATTGTGTTGACGTTTTAAGCATCATTTTCAGGTGAGCTTAATGGTGCTAAGATAGAACGAAGTGGCTAGAAGAGACCGTAGGATGCTTGGAGTTATTTATGCTTTCTGTTTGAATTGTTTGGTTTATGTTTTTGCATGTCATTTATTGACGAGACCTCTTTCTCATTAATAAAGACACCATTAGGTTTTGGGTATTGTTATGACACTTTGTGTCTTTGCTTTACTTTAGTTTTCATTTTAGTATTCTCTATATAGACACCATGTGTTGTGATGATATCCATTCTTGTTTACGCCTCGCGTTTCCGCCTTGGCGGGGTGTGACAGATTGGTATCAGAGCCTATGGTTATAGAGAACTAGGTGGTTGAGCCTAGACTATAGCTTAAGGGTCCCTCATATAGTTGCATTTTAGGGCATAAGTGTTTGTGTACGTATATACCGTATGTTCCCGCTACCTAAAAGCTTTGAAATTCTTTCTATTTTGAATTACTACTATATAATATGAAATATATACTTTTTCATTATGGGGATCTAATAGTATATACCCCTTTGTTATTGTTTTAGTCATGTCTTCCCCTACCCCTAGGAGATATCGTTGGGAGATTGTTTACCTCACTGGACCCGCGGAGTTGGGTGACTTTTGAGAGAGAAAAGTCAAACCCAAGCGAGGCCCAACATAAGTTTATTTCTACCATAGAAATGAGTTTGATTAATGTACCTTTGTTAAAGTTGCACCAAGGGGAACAGTTTCAACCTTAGCTACCTGTCAAGATTAGCACCTTACCATGTTAGAAAACAGATCAAGTGAAGCCAACAATATTTTTGCTAAAAAAATCATAAACTATGTGCATATAGAAGAAAAAAAGTCACAGAACCTGTATTTGGTGGGTGAGTATGCAATCTTACCGCACAAAACTCATTAAACTCCATCTGTTTGGGTAGATAATCATATGGGTGATCTAATCCAAGCACCACCTTGAAAAAAGTGGGTAATTATTGGTTTTGGAGAAGATCAGATGCACTTTTCAAAGGTTGCATATTCAAAAACGGCATTTTGCCTGGGTTATTCTTATTTTACTTTTTTGGCTAACTTGGTTAAAGCTCTACGACTGTGACTGTATACAATATGCCAAATGTTGAATGTGATTATGAAATTGATAGCTTAAGACGCTACCCATAGACTTGTCTTATGGGATACCATTGATGTAAAAAAACGGGTGTAAAGTCTAAATATAAACCTAAGCTTGCTAGATGAAGAAGCTCTACTACGTGCCGTAATGTCTACTCCCTTTGGAACTGCGGATATTGGGACATGTTTAGGCTGGAGATATTATACTCATTCAATCACAATACCAAAATGTCAACTCATATATTCTTTACCAAACATCAATTAAATTTTGTTTATCTTCACGTAAAGATGTGCTTTCTAAAAAGCTAAAGATCGACAAATCTATACGTGAAATAAATCTGTTTATGTTAAATTAAAAGTTCAATGTATGTAAATTTGCTTACGGAGCTTGAGACTCTGAGCCTGCTGGTCTTGAATTGTAAAGTGGCTGCAAATCCTTGACAACAATCATCATATTTGGCCTAAAATCGGCCTCGTATTGAACACATAATGTTGCAACTGCTACCATCTGAACTGGTCTTCTTTTTCATATAGAACCGGGAGATGTTTCACCTACCTGCGGTAGTTATGTTGCATAAAAATAAGCGTAATAAGTAACTACGAAAGAAACTTAAAGGAAGTCGTAATGCATCAAATAAAAAACATGCCCTACCTTCAGGATTAACGTTGTTCACGCGTGCATTCTCAGCCACAAAGTGCAATTCCGGTGCCTGACTCGAACATCTTGTCCTCACTTTCTTCTTTCTTCCTGGTGAGCAGAACCGACATTTTGATAACCTAAACCAAGTCAATCGACATGAAATAAGTTTTGCAATTAGTCTTGCACCTCCCAGTTAAGCCACAATTAAACAACATCAAGAACCGTTAAACCTGAAAGAAGCAAGCTTTGTACTGTCCACAGATTTAGCCAAAAACTCTTTGCACTCATTAGTTAAAACATATGAAAACTCCTCGACATTGGCTTCTTCATTCATATCTCGTGTCATCCTAACAGCCAATCAAATCTGTATACATAAGAGTTATGTTTAACTCTATCTCAATAAAAAAAATTTGGTGCAACAATTCGTTACCTATTTATCAAAAATCATAATCTTAGCCACATACTCACGGGCTCGTATATCAACCAACTTAACCGTCAAGAGAGGATTGCATTTTCTATTTTCAAGATAGGTTTTCAATCCTCTCTTTCATTGCACCAAAATTCTTCTCAGCTTCCTGTAATTCTTGTATTCACAAATGCATTTGCATATTAGTCTCTAAACGCGTCACTTCCTATACAATTGAATAACTTTCCTACTTAGATTCAAAAGTAACAGCTCGTTTACTTATACAAATCCATAATGCTCTCAAGCCACAAACTCGGCTATTGTTGTCATAAAGCAAATAAGTAGAGGCAATTTGCAATGTCCAAACATTCTAATATCTGCTTGAAGTCTAGAATCTAATTTCCAATCCATGGCGTCAACAGCAAGCACATCAACACTATTCTAACAATTACTCTAGGTTGCTCATAGTATGAGCCTATTTTCCCCTAATTTACAAAATCAAAATAAAAACAAAAAAACTCCCAAATTACCCCAAACCAAATTCGTGAGCACTTTCATCAAACACATGGTAGGCACCAACATCACATTTCATAATTCACCTTCACATTCATCAAACATATGGTATTGGAAAGCATCCTATTTCCTAAAACAAAAAGCAAAAGAAAACATTAGAATCCATAAATTGGTCAAACCCATAATCAAATACTAAAGCTACAACAAAATTGCTAGAAGATTTGATTTTGGATATTAGATTAGATTTAACTACATACCTGGATTCATATAGATGTCAATTTTGCAATTTCAATTTGTTAATGAATCGTTCATTAAGGATCCTATCTCTCATTTGGTTTTCTGAGATTAAAATGGATTCGAACAACACCAAACGAAACCCCACCAATCGTGACACTCTCACCACCAAACCATAATTAACAGAAACCATGTGATAGACAGAGTGAAACATGGGTCTTTAAGAGAGAAAAGAGTCATTAGTGTGTGTTTTTTGTTTGAGGTGTGTGTTTTTTTATGTTTTCTATTTGGTGATATTACAACACGTCAACAACACGTGTCTCCTTACGTGTTTCATATCAATTGTCGATTTTTAATTAAGCCGGGTCAGATGGGTCAAGTCATTAATGCATTTAAAGCAGCATTGGGATGACAACCTTGCATTTTAAGTAAAAGGTATAATACCCCTCAACCGTGCTCTTTTTTATTAAGAAGTTAATGATATTTGGGAGTGGTATTTTTTGGACCACTAGGGGGGCCATCTACATTAAAACTTTTAATAAAACAATTGTTTGTTAGTTTCGTTAGATCAAGTCAACTGATGATCAAGTCAACTGATCATCGTCTCCGATTTCGTTATTCAACTATACAACACAAAGTCATGAACTCTGTAACGCTTGCGATTTTTTACCAACAAAAATTTATGACCATTTACTCTAACGGAAAAATGTAATAATCTGTAACGGAATAATCAAGATAGGAATATATTGTCACCTTCACAAAAATACACAACAACATATAACTACTTATCTTAATATCTACGTTAAATCCACAACAAGATAATTACCAACAATAAAACTGATACTAATTATCATTGTATCATAAACCTTTTGGCGAGTCTTGGTTTACATCTGCTTTAACATGAAGCGGTGAACGATGATGCAAAGGTTGTTGACCATATTTATAAGGCGTACGAGGACTTGAATTATGTATTCTAGGTACTTTTGGCTTTTCTTTGATGTCTTCGAGTCGTTCTAGTGTGGCAACCACTTCTTTCATTGACGGTCGGGTTTTTGGTTCGGGCCCAAGACATGTGAGGGCTAGTTGGGCAACACCGCTTGCGGCTTTTGAAGGGTATCTTCCTTCAAGCCTTGGGTCCATAATGTTCTTTATTTTTCTACGGTTGGCCAAATACGGTTTGACCCAGTCCACTAGATTTCGTTGGGCAGCTGGGCGGCCATTGTCAAGTGCCCGCATGCCTGTTAGTATCTCAACTAACACAACCCCGAACCCATAGACGTCACTCTTCACATACAAATGACCTGAAACAAAATTTTAAGGTTAATAGTTGTACGGGTGTACAATTTCCTTTATCAATTGCAAACACATGGAAATGGTCTGTTTCAATCTGGATTGACCAAAGACAGAGATAGCAAACATGCGCAGATCAGGCTAATTGGGGAATGGGTTAACACCTGGGACAAAGCGGGTCGTGTGTAATACTTACGGTTCAAAAAGTTCAAACTTTTTCATAAACAATCGGTGTGTCAACTATCATTACAAAAAACACTAAAGTAAGTATATAACTTTTTCACCCGTTTCCCTTTTACCAAAAAATTTCTTGATCTTTACTTGTTTGACCTGTAGACATAAAATGTAACCTAAATCGGCCTATTTATGATTTATGTCATCTTTCTTAATCATGCATTTTACTATATTTGGTGGTACATAAAGAGTTTTATTATAAGATACCTACAAACAAGCTAGGCATTTTTTTTCTACATTATAACAAAATTGGATTGCTAATAGTATATTAAAGATTCTAATACCAGTGGCTTGGTTCGATTTCATTCGACAAACTAAAACAAGCTGAACTTACCTGAATGATAAGATTTTAGTCTAAAGAAGAATCATGTCTTCCAAAACCGAACCAAACTGACCTAACATGATCTAGTTTGGTTTGGTTAGGTTTTTCTGGTTTTGTAGTTTGACATTTTAGACTTACACCGCCTTAGCCATATGTTGTGTCCCTTAAGCTCAAACTGTTAGAATTACCTGTGGTAACATACTCCGGAGCAGCATAGCCATATGTACCCATGACCCGTGTTGTCACATGTGATTGACTAGCCGACGCCATTTTAGCCAGCCCAAAATCCGATAGCTTAGCATTATATGACTGTTAAAGGCAATAAAAAATAGAGAAGAGAAATCAGTGTTACTCCTTGCACAAAGAGTAGTTCCTCGAGCTGTATGAAAGAAAGTACAAATTATACATGAATGAGCTACAACCCACAAAGCTAATATAACATACCCCGTCCAGCAATATGTTTGATGCCTTAAAGTCTCTATAAATGACACTTCTATCTGAAGTGTGCAAAAACGACAGCCCCCGAGCCGCTCCTATTGCAATCTTTAGCCGTATATCCCATGCAAGTGGCTGAACAGTCGACCCTCCTGCAAAATGCATATAACAAATACAGAAATTTACTTTCTATATTCTTTTATTCTCGTAAATGGGATCACAATCGCATATAAAGAATTCTTACTTCCAAAAAGATGATTCTCCAAACTGCCTTTTTGCATAAATTCATATACGAGTAGAAGCTCAACGCCCTCGTAACAATATCCCAAAAGTTTCACGAGATTCGGATGTGAAAGCCTTCCTAGAAAGTTTACCTCAGCCTATCCAAAAAATCATAACAGATTTTTAAAAGGTGTCATGTAGGGACAAAAAGGAGAAACTTTTAATCATAAGAATAATAAAAACACATTCTTGTTACAATGATGCATCCCACAACTTATATTATCGAGTTGGTGCTTTAATAACCATTTGCATTTCATAAACCAATTTTATACTCAAAAGTTGTTGCACTAATCTCTTAAAAAGTTCAGCTTCACCAACAAGCACATGTGCATAACGAACTTGCACATATACGCAATGACACATTGTACACGGTAAGAATTACCTGCCACTCTTCGACTCCTTGCATACTCTCGGAATTCAACTTCTTGACAGCAATAACAGAACCGCTTCCAGTAAACTTAGCACCAAACTTTTCTTCTATCCAGCCTTTATAAACCTTTCCGAAACCACCTTCACCTAAAATAGTATCATTTCTAAAGTTTTTCGTAGCGGACTTGAGTTCAGCGAAACTATATATCTTGAGATTTGGATGAGGCAAAATCTGGCCACCGGGCCCACGATCACAACCGCTGCCAACTGACGAAAACTGGCTGTTGCCGGATACATTGCTACTAATCCCTGATGTGGATAATGAAGAGCTGTTGAAATATGGTGCCAGTTGTTGCTTGTGACTTCCTGCCTACTTATAACACCAAAAATATGATTAAAACCTTAAACACCAAAACTTATAAAAATATGAAACAAGATCTAAAAATACTTGTTTTCTTATATAACTTCTGTCTTTTTTGACTCAGATGTACACGGCCTTCCGTGGCCACCCAATAACTCAAAAAAACTAATCCTAAACAATCCCATAAGTGTACCTAAGCTAAGATTAATGGTGGCATATGAACAAAATCTAAATCATATAACTTTAGACTAAGTCAACCCAAAACATAAATTTCACAAAAAAAAAACATAACAAAAAGTTTAACATAATTGAAATGAAAGCATACATATCTAACACTAATTTAACAGTATACACAAAACCCACAAAATATAATATAGAAAATGATATGAACATATAAAAAAATTTGTACCTGAACTAAGATTACGAGTACTACTAGTAGGAGCTATAATAATTGAAGAGCTACAAATACCACCCATGATTAATAAAAATATAACCCCTAATAAAACTTAGGAGAAAATTTTAGATGTGCATAGTTTAGTTGAAGCTAAAGAAAATGAGAGTCTTTGTTGATGATGGAATTGGATTTGTGAAAGCACCTACCTTTGAGCTTTATTATATTTAAGATTTTATTGACTTTGACTTGGTAACTAATTGATATAAAAAGCTTTTGTACCTACAAATTGTTATGCTTTTAAACTTTTTAATATTTGGAATGATATAGTTGGGTGCAATAGTGGTAAATGTGTCAATTTTCATGTGCAGGAGAGTAGACCAAGTCATGTGCCTGAATTAGAGGTGCTTATTTGTTTGGATTTTGGTTTTATGTTTTTCAAAGATTTTTGTTTTGATATTTTGACTTAAACATTTGAAGGTTTTTTTATAAATCATTGACATTTCTTATTGTAAGATCGAGCGTACCATGTATGGCTTTTTTTACACACTTTTACGCGTGAACCATCATTACAGTAGTCAAAGACTACGCGTGGTTGAGAAAAAAAAGTTCGGATGTCTGCACAAATGGAAACTTTGTTTATGTGTGTGTTAAGTCTGGTATGGGGTGTTTGTATGTGTAATTAACGAGGTTTCTTATTCGCGCTCTGCTACGAAGCACGGGCTTGTACGTTTGTTGTTTATTGTCGATTTTACCGATGTTAGGATTACTACATGTTATCATAACGTACTGGTAGTGCAAAGATAGCAAGAATGTCTCATGTTCCTTATAACAGTAATATAGAAAATGAGAAACGAACAGTAATCATTTAAATACATCAATATTCATCCATATATCCGTATAGTTTATAAGCTGGACAATAAATAAACTGAGGTCCTTCTTTTTCTTTGAATTGATAGTGGTTGCACAAATTCGATTGCCGCAACCAAGTTACATCACGGTAGCATGATCCAATGGAGAGCAGCTCGTACCTGACTTTTTTTTTACTATTTAGTTACCGAATATAAATGAGAAAAGTAAACATCAGATCATGTAAAAACAATACGAGAATGATTTACCATGACATCTCTGATACGTGGTCAAATTATTTAGGACGACGTGATATCCAAATATACTCTAAGGATTTTGCTCCTGTCACGTATGCCGAAATGTAGATTATTTTCTACATATTGAGAACGCGTGAAAGTAACAAAACCCCTAGCACACTATAAAAAACATTCCCATCGCCCAATCAGAAGCCAACAACCAAACGAATGTAATTTCACTTACCAAACGGATGTTAACTTCTGACATGGATGCTAGGGATGTTCAATAGAACTGAATATTTAGAAGAAAAATCGTCGATGAGATATGTCGTTTTCCAAAAGTAACCTCAAGATGTTAATGTAGTATTCTTCATCAAGAGCGACATTCACAATATGTTCTGTAACAACTGATCCAAGACGACGTCATATCTAAATGTACGCTAAGAATTTTGTGATTGTTACATATGCCGAAATATAGATAAGCTTCTACATCTAAGCACGCGTGAAAGTACCAAAACCCCTAGCACACTCTACAAATCATTCCTAGCGCCGAGTAAGAAGCTGACAACTAAACGAATGTAATTTCGCTTACCAAATGAATGTTGTTGGCTTCTGACACGGACGCTAAGAATGCTCGATAGAGTCGAGTATTTAAGTCCAGTAACCCGGATCTGCAAGTATAATGTCAAACTCTGCAAAAATTGGCTCCATCAGGTTGTGAAACCGTTTGGCTCATGTAAGAACTTCAGGTGGAGGTCTGTCACGGCTGCGTACCAAACAGGTAGCCTAGCCAAGTAATAGACCGCTCATATTCATCATCACCATTTGATAATAACATGTATTTAGTATTAGACATCTTTGACGATTGCTCCTACGTTTATGTAAGAATTCAATGACTAAAGAGATGCAATTTCATCTTTAACACCATTGTTGTTGACTCCTGACTAAACTCCTGGATGTGTCAAGTTATTGTGTGTCATACCTCAACCCTTATGCAAAATGACGTGGCTCTACGAGTACTCGCCTGCTGGTCGCTAAAGATTATCACGTGTTAGGCACTCGATCGTAATGGTATTACTGTTCAGTGGCAGGATGGTGTGCTCTTTATGTGCTCTAGTCAGTACATCAAACAGGTAGCCTAGAAAGCCTATACGTAGCTGAGGTTTCATTACTATGTTTACTAGGAAGATACATCATCACGATGATAATAACATGAATTTAGTATTAGACATCTCTGACGGTCATTCCTACGTTTATGTAGGCAGATATGTTACCCTGGTACCTCATATACGTAGCCAGCGGAGAAACGAAATGACTTTAGGGAAAAAAGAGAAAAAGAAAAACCCAATAGGCCCACTCCAAACGACCCAAATAAGCAACCCAGTATAAAGGTCCCCAAAATCAAATCCAATCAAAGTTGCATTTCAATTAAAAAGAATATAACATAATGCATACAGAACCCAAAAGTCAAACCCGATCAAAACTGCATGTAAATATAGAGCTTCAAAGGTCTATCACGGCTGCATACCAAATAGATAGCCTAGTGTAACACCCCTAAAATCGAATAGCAGCGGAAGGTAACCGGGGGTGCTACTTCATAGCACAAAGTACAAGTTACAGAAAACGATCTCTAAATAAGACATTTAAAAAAGGGCTAATGACTTAAAAAGTTATCTAACTTGTCCATTTTTACCGTTCAATGTATCCATCTTTTTTTCCTATTAAATCACTAAACCTTGTGATTTCACACATTGTGTGTAGTGGTGACCTGCTGGAGCATGTTAAGCTAACGATCGTTAGATTTTTTTTGCAACGTTGGTCCTTTATACTAACGATCGTTTATAATTAACTGAAATTTTGATTTTTAAAAAACGTTTTTATCTTATTATTTTTAAAATTTATACACGTTTTTTTACACATTTTTTACACTTATTTTACACGTTTTTTTACATTTTTTACACGTTTTTATACACGTTTTATACACGTTTTTATACACTTTTTACACATTTTTATACACCCTTTTTATACACTTATTTTACACGTTTTTTACACTTTTTTACATTTTTTTACATTTTTTACACATTTTTATATACACTTTTTTACACACGTTTTTATATATGTTTTACACACGTTTTTATACACACTTTTAATTTAACTTTTTTTACTCGTTTTTTTACGCACGTTTTTAATTTAACTTTTTTAACACTTTTTACACGTTTTTATATACGTTTTACACACATTTTTATGCACGTTTTTATACACGTTTTTATACACATTTTCATGCACGTTTTTATACACACATTTTAATACACATATTTTTATGCACTTTTTTTATACACATGTTTTACGCTTTTATACACGCATGTTTTTACACACGCTTTTAAATTTCAACGGCTACTAACTATGTGAATGCTAATGGTGGCATTGTGAGTGGTTGTTTAGGAGACATCAAGAACTGTATATAAAAACGTGTGTAAAAAACGTGTAAAAAAGTTAAATTAAAAGCGTAAAAAATGTATATAAAAACGTGTAAAAGAAGTGTAAAAAAGTTAAATTAAAAGTGTAAAAAAATTGTAAAAAAAGTTAAATTAAAAGTGTAAAAAAGTTAAATTAAAAACGTGTGTAAAAACGTATATAAAAACGTGTGTAAAAAACGTGTAAAAAAGGTTAAATTAAAAGTGTGTATAAAAACGTGTGTAAAAAACGTGTGTAAAAACGTATATACAAACGTTCATAAAAGGGTGTATAAAAACGTGTAAAAAAACATGTGTAAAAACATATATAAAAATGTATATAAAAACGTGTGTAAAAAAGGTGTATAAAAACGTGTAAAAAAAGTGTAAAAACGTATATAAAAACGTGTAAAAAACGTGTAAAAGAACGTGTATAAAAACGTGTAAAAATATAAAAAAAAGTGTAATAAAGTGTAAAAAAACTTGTAAAAAATGTGTAAACAAACGTATACAAATTTTAAAAATAATAAGATAAAAACGTTTTTTTTTAAAATTAAAATTTCAGTTAATTATAAACGATCGTTAGTATAAAGGACTAACGTTGCAATAAAAAACCAAACGATCGTTAGCTTAACCTGCTCCAGCAGGTCACCGCTACACACAATGTACGAAATCACAAGGTTTAGTGATTTAATAGGAAAAAAAGATGGCTACACAGAACGGTAAAAATAGACAAGTTAGATGACTTTTTAAGTGATTAACCCTTTTAAAAAAAAAGTTACACATTCAATTTATTTGAATATCAGAGTTCATAAGTACAAAGTCCCAAAAGTTTAAACATTACATAACGTTTTTAAGGAAAAGTTGTCGAATGGTAACGATATGCAAAGCCTTCAAAAATATGTCGTGCGACTTCCATCCGAGATAACACCCTAAGGACCTGAGATAAACATGCTAAAAACGGTCAACAAATAACGTTGAGTGAAATTCATAGGTTTTATAAGTAAAAGAGTGTTTACGTAAACAAGTAATGTTTCAGAAATCATAATAGTGCTTCAGCGAGCAGTTTAGTGGATCACAAGATTTCAAGTAATAGTTGACTACTGAAACACATTCAAAAGTCAAAATCATTTATTATTGCACTAAGCTCACGACACCTGAATGTTAACATCTTATGCAAATCCTAACCAGATTTATGCCCCGAGAATTGATGTTCTGCCAAACACCTAAGTATTACTTCAAATGTTAAATGCGTTCGCTGGCCATGTAGTTACCATAACCTAGACGCGGATTGTCAGTCGCAATAGATCTATTCACAGCATTCGCGTTTACTTCACAAAAAGTAATTAACAGTTCATGATATAGGGGACTTAATGGCAGTAGTGGTACTTATGCAATAATATATCAGGAAAAAACATACAGTTAAAACACTTGCGTCCATAAGTAAAAGTAAGTTAAGTAGCATGTATCTCCCCCAAAAAGTTTAGAAAACAGTAAATGAGTAAAAGTGGGTCTATGAACTCACCATTAAGCAATACGATAAAGATAACGAGAAATAAGCGTCGCGAGTCAGGAAAAATCCTAGATGCAACCTAAAAATAATGTCGCGTCATAGAATTTATAAATATTAAATGAATAAATATAAATATGTGGGTCCGACCACATCGGTTCTTACGTCTATGGAAAGGTAAATGAGTCTATTTTTTATATGTGGGTCCGACCACATCGATTTTTATAAAAATGGGGTCAAATGGTAATTTTACTAACAAGTGTCAATGCGGATTGATTTCTAGATTACTACAGTCTCGAGAAAACGACCGTGTCTCCTAAATCATAAGTCTGTTAGGGCTGGTTCAAACGTCAAAACTTAAGTCAAAGAGTCCTCTACAAGTTTACTTTTTACATCAATAGTGACTTGTATACAAATTTAAGAGTTATAATCTAATGAAATCTGGTATGCAGTTTTTGACCACTTTCGCCGTTTATTTTCTAATTAATTCATCGGATATCGTCACGACGAGTGCCACCTGGGAAAACGAAGCTAATACATAGCTCTACATCACTCTATTTTTCTCTAATCCTCAAAGTCTACGAATTTTTACAGATTACATCAACTAACCTACTAATCAAATCTGTCAAAATCAAGTGTGTTACAAATCATGTTTTTACCAAGTTTCTTGTCCCCAAAATTTAAGTACAATGCCAAATATTTGCAAATAAATACATAAATATGAAAAATACATAATAATCTCAGAAAATTTACAAAAAGAACATGAACAATTACAAATGAAAACAAGGTTTGTAACCCGCGCTCCGCTACGAAGCGCGGGGTTTTTACGTTCGTAACCGCGTTTACAGAATAAAACTTTAAAAAGGATGAATAAGCTGATAATCACAATATCCAATAATAAAAAACAACACACATCATGGCTGAAATGTAATCACAACATCAAAAACTAAAGCAATCCATGGTACATACAATTTGGATATATATAGTCACATGTGCATATGTGTGGATATACCTATGACGCTTCTTTGACTATCAACTTTACATTAGGTGCATTATTTTAGGTGCATTATTATAGTAACTATCTGGGCTGGCTGTGAACCTGGTAAGGATGTGACTTGCCCCCCTTTTATGTCGACGGAGCACAAAAGCAATGCAATTTGAGTAAAGAACATGTCCTTATCTAAGACAACAAACATTTTTGTACAACATTACATTTGACATAATTATACTCTTAAAAAGTAAAACAATAAGTTCTTTAGTAAATTGTAACTCCTGAAATGCAATCTTCTTCGGCCAACAGCTTCTCCAAATTCTCAACATCTTCATCTCTCTTAATGGTCATTTCTTCAAGTTGTGACATTGTGTGTTCGCACTTAGTCGTGGTGTTTAACATTATTCATACACCACAAATACTACTGCATATGACTAAATGGTATGGAATAAACTAAAATGAAACAATAACATTCATTCCAACCGAAACAAATGATTTGCTAACTAAACACATACATCCCCAATTTTTACCTACGCTCCAAGTCCTTGGGAATTAGTAAGCTAATTTCCAGACTTACACAAAAAACACATGTCATCTGGACATATTGAATCTGGCCCAAATGTTCGAATGTTTGGACTGTGTTCTATGCTATAGTCTATATAGTTCCCACAAATATCGAAAACTGAAACCAAACTGATGAACAACGCTATTTGGACACCGGGAATTTTATAACAGGTATACTCATCTTAAAAGTTAAATTTTCAGCAACCTTTGTGTAACCTTTAGAATCATGCTAAAAGACATTCTCAGAGATTTAGTTTCTTTGTTTTCAAGGTATGTTTCCTTCGCTTAGACGCTGTCAATGTTGGACTCTTCGGGACCGACATCCTAACATACTTCTATTGGCCTTAAAAATGAGTTTTAAAATGCCATAATAGATTGGAAATATAAAATGAAAGCGAATTTAAACCTTGTGTGGGAAATCTTGATAATCTGTGTGTCTAAGTATCTTGATCAGTTTTCCCTTCATCTGGAAATACAAAAAAACTAATCCAACTTCAACCCACCGCCGCCAAACTCCTCTCTCCTCTCCATCATACGCCTTTAGAACCACCACTTCAACTTCCAACTCACTCACCAACCTTAATTCATAAAAACACAAACAAAATCAAACCTTAATAAAATCATACCCGCATGACAAAAAACAACAAAAAAAATCTACATATGTGCTAACCAAAAGCTTGATGTAAATAAAGTACTCACCATAGGATGCCCTTGAGACGTCTTAAGTAAAGATAAAGGAAGCTGCAATCATTAAAAAAAACTAATTAGAAAAAGCCTTAAAATCGATTTTAAAAAAATAAAGTAAGGTCGATTGAGTAATGCAGTTTCATTTTGGTGTGAATAAAGGCCATGTTTATAGTATGTTAATATATATGATTTAGTAACTAAATGCCATTGAGTTATTATTATTAGAATGAAATTATATGAGTATTCTGAGCTAATAGGCCTTATTTAACGGATCACTAAATAATATTATTAATAGAAAAAAATAGTTACCTTAAATTGTTGTTCACTACTTCAACTGAATGATCCCGTCTTCTTATGGCTCGTGTGTCCATCTAGCAACACATATAAAAAAACCAAGAACAATTGTTAAATTTTGAATCAGTCAAGGTCCTAAGGATATTAATTTATGAAAGTTAAAGAAGTAAAAAAAACATTGTTGTTCACCACTTCAACTGAATGATCTCGTCTTCTTATGGCTCGTGTGTCCATCTAGCAACACATATAAAAAAACCAAGAACAATTGTCAAATTTTCAATGAGTCAAGCTCCTAAGGATAGTAATTTATGAAAGTTAAAGAAGTTAAAAACCAAGCTCACAATATACTAAACATGGATTATAAATGCGTTCACATAAGACGTGCGGTTAAATATACCTCAAAACTATGATTCAAAAAGTACTTATCAAAAGTAGGCTTATTAAGTTCATAAGCATACGCCGTTTAGCTTTACCAAAACACATAAGAATGCTAAATAGCTCTGTTAATGTTAAATAAGCAGGCAACAAACACATCCAAACATATTAAATTTTTTAACTTGCTGCAACACTTTAGTTAGTACCAAACAGTCCCTGATGCACGATTAAAGTTGATACCACGTAACCTGTTGCTCATATTCTCATTCAACTAATGGATTAATACTTTCATCTATTAAGTTGTGGATAATCGGTCACTAACACTTGAACACAATCTAACTACAATTTCTTTTGTAAACTTTATGAATTAAACATCTAGGTTTGTCAGCCTTAAGTTATTCCTGCCAAAAAGGTAACTTAATGATATACAGGGCAGGAGTACTAACCCGCAGCTGGATCCACCGTGACACTCAAATACTCTCCTAGGCAGTTCACCTTCAGTGGCATCTACCACGGCTTTTAAGCTCCTCCGAGTCTAAAATAAGCTTTAAAGAGTGTTTAAACTTAAGTTTGGGCTTATTCGCTTACATTTTCCAACTTATGTTTTATAAGCCTTTTTTCTTACTTTGTAACTTATGAGCATATATAAGCTTATGTAAAGTGTCAAAATAAGCCGAAAATACATAAGCTCTTGTAAGCCGAGAAATGTGCCTAATAAAAAAGTTAGGAAAAAAAAGAAAAAAAATAAGCAGTTGCAAACACATAAAAGATGTGAACACACACTTGTTTAAGCTTATATATGGACTTAGGTGCATATATGATTTCAGCTTATGTTTCATTAGCTTAATTTTTTTGCCTTAGTTTGAAAATTATGGGCTTATATAAGCTTATTATGACACAATAAACTTGTAACTTTCAAAATAAGCAGAAAAAATAGTCTTACAAAACATACTCCAAAACCACATAGCTCATAAGCCCAAAAATAAGCGTATGCTTATTTGTGGTTTACACTTCTAATAGCTTTAGCACATCAAAATTTATATGATACCTTTTGTTTGCCGTTTTGCTTTTGGTCCTTTCCTCTAGTTTTTGTTACTTCTACTTTTCACCGTCCTGACCAACTTTTGCTTCAACGCTGCTTTGAGCTTCAATGCTCATTTTTCTAACAAAGAAAGTCAGAACGAATGTTAGTTGCCTTACATCTTAATCCATACAGCTTAAAATATGCAGTCTAACGTAAGCGGGTGAAAAGTACTGACCGTTTATATACATCTGCTTTAAAAACATCATATTCATATTTAATGTCCCAGCTTTAGACAAAAGAGAGAATGGCTTGATGTTCACTTTCATCAACCTCAGCATATTTGAGGGACGGTACAGCATATGCACATGATATAACCACTTTGGACTCTGGATTTAAATTATTAAGCCAGTCTTCAAGCTCTCTAGGATTCTAATTACATCATAAAATGAATAATTTAATTCGTGATAAATAACAAACTGAATTTATAATGACGCTAAATGTAGATACTATTAGATAGAAAGTCCAACTATGTCGCTTTG
>BQNB010029488.1:13115-55694 GCA_026074375.1 Tanacetum coccineum | reverse complement strand
CCAAATCAGGCTGCTCAGGTCCACACACCTAACCCCATTACATCCCAACATTCTCTTGGTGTCCAAGATACAATTTCAGCCCATCATTCAGATCAGGTACACACCGACTACATGATCTTCTACTTCTTCTCACCCGATGACAACACGTTCAAAGGCAGGTATTTTCAAGCACAAACATCATGCTGATCTTGCTTCACTTGCTACTCATGTCTCATTTACTGCTGATGGTATACCTTATTCAGATTCAACTATTTACCGCTCATTAGTTGGGGCTCTTCAATATTTAACGATCACAAGACCTGATTTATCCTACGCTGTTAATCAAGTTTCACAATTCCTACATGCCCCCAACTATTGCGCATTTTTAGTCTGTCAAAAGAATTCTTCGGTATGTCAAAGGCACCATCTCATTTGGTCTCACTTTCAGTAGGCCTCACACAAACACGATCATCGGGTATTCTGATGCCGATTGGGCTCGTTGCCTGGACACGCGTCGCTCTACCTATGGCTATTCGATCTATCTAGGCGGTAATCTTGTGTCTTGGAGTGCCAAAAAGCAACCAACTGTCTCCCGCTCTAGTTGTGAATCTGAATATCGGGCTATGGCCAATACCGCTGCCGAGATTGTATGGATCACTCATCTTCTACAGGAATTACATGCATTACCTCCTGATCGGCCCACTCTCCTGTGTGACAATAAGAGTGCCTTGTTCATGACTCAGAATCCGGTATCTCATAAGCGTGCAAAACACATTGATCTCGACTATCATTTTATTCGTGAACTTGTACACTCTGGCAAACTGTATACGAAGTTTGTTCCAACCAATCTTCAGGTGGCAGATATTTTCACCAAAAGTCTTCCGCGATCTCAGTTTGAAACCTTTCGTACCATGCTACGTCTTGGACCGCCACCATTTCGATTGAAGGGGGATATTAACGGATAACTACAACATTTATTGTATTTATTTGTTTTCCTTAATCATAGGCATTTAGTTAAATCAATCTCCTTAATCATAGGAGTGATATTTGTAAACATTGTTGTATTATCCCTATATATACAGATTCTCACCTCATTGGTTTCATGAGGTCATTTGAATAATATTCTTACAAATAGTAATTTATTAAGGGTTAATTGCTTAAAAATGTATTATACTTGTCATTTTTTGTCATTGTATGTAGACAACTATTTTTTTGTCATTGTGTCGTTCAACTTTTAAATTCATGCTATTGTGTGTATTTTGTGACCATTTTACCCTCACTTTTTTCAAATTTTAAAGGGTAAAATGGTCATTTTACATGCAGAAATAGTCGCAGAATACACACAATAGCACGAATTCAAAAGTTGAGCGACAAAATGGCAAAAAAAAATAGTTGTTTACGTACAATGACAAAAAGTGGTAAGTATAATAGATTTTTACGCAATTAACCCATCTTAAAACGACTCTCAATTACCAAACTTTTTTTTATCGAAATAACTACAAATTGAACCCTTAAGTGTTGCATCCAAAATCACACCAAAACTACAAATTTGCAAGCTTTCGTTATGCTCATTTTGTTTTAATAATAAATGTCGTCAAAAATGATTAAAGTGTATCTCGAATGCCATAAGGTTGTTGCTATACAGTAGAATCAGTTTCAGGTAAAAGCATGAGCGTATAGACAGAGTACGGAATGTGGGGATTGTTGCTTCTAGCCTGGGGTGATTAGTCTGCTTAATACTAGTTCGAACCTCAAACCTTAACTGAGTCCCATAGGACTCGGACCCTTTGGTATCAAGGATGTAAAAAACCAATCACCTCATAACATATAGGATGCCTTTTTAATAATGTTATCCTTTTTTAGTCTGGAATATGAATTTACTTAGATTTGCTTTTAAAGAAATTCATTACATTTATTTTCTTTTATTGACTATCCAAAGGAATCGATACAAGAACCAAACGAAACAACGAAAAAAAAGCCCGATCATCTCGCGCGCCAGCCGCAACGTTGCGATCCCCATCATGCTTTTTAAAAAACATTTTCAATCAATCCGAATTCAATAGCCCTATTTATTATTTGTTTATGTATATGCAAATTTGGGCTGATTGCGTTTTCAAGGAAGAGGAATAGAGGCGCCTTAGATTTTTTAGGATGCCAGGACTGATTCAAGTCCAAGTAAAGGAGTAATAGACTTTCATTTGCACAACAAAACACCACATTTGCTCTCCAATCATAATACTTTTTTTTGGTATTAAGGATTTGACCATGTATGGTTTGATTAATCAATGAGTTTAATCCTACTTTTCTCTACGTTTTTAAAATATTGTCCCACCTATAAAAAACCACAGTTTAGAAAATGCATTTATTAATGCTATTTCCTCTTTTGTTACTTTTTGGAAGGTGCAGTTTAACTCCTAGCTGATTAATTAAATTCATAATAAATTCAAACAAAGATAAAATAGTAAAACATGATCAAAACCTCTCCATATCCATTTTTAGAAGTTGACAAATAAATTAGAACATCCTTATAAAAAACGTTTACAATTAAAAATAAGACTGAGATGAAGATCATAACAAACTCAAATAAAGTAAAAGTCTTTCCTTTTAAGATGTTGATGCTGGCCCGAACTTCAAATTATTTACATCTAACAGTAAATATTAAAGGCATGAAAAATCACATAACAAAAATATCGTGATATAATTATATGTTATAGCATTACAAATTTAAGACAAAATAGCTAATTTTTGCTGGCAATGGTCAAGGTTTTGACACGAGTAATTTGTATCGACTACCATTTTGAGGCAAGATGAGGTTTTTCTTTGTGGTAATGCTTTCATTATATTGTAGGTTTATGGCAATAAAGCTTATTTATAAACTTTTTAAGGATTCCTATATTGATGCTTTTCTTAATAGGGGTTTGGTGTTGTGGTGATTATTTATAAGCATTTGTGCCGGGCTTACAATTGGCGATGAAGATAAAGTATTATAACTTTTGTGCGTTTATAGATTCCTGGCTTTAATAGCTTGCTGGATCACCACGGGTGAAAACGACCCATATCTTGGCAAGGCAGCACCACCAGAGCTGTGTTTGCAGCCATGGCGGGTCGAATGTCCTTTTCCCCGGTCACGCACTCTTAATTCTGAGCCAAATGATTTCACTATTTCGGTTTAAAAAAAGAAGAATTTTAAAGTCGGGCTGAGATTTTCCGTACCTTGGTGGGGCAACTCACTGAGTTAGGAGCCATGGCGGACGTATCCTAAAAGCGTCAGGCGTACAAGGGTGAGCAGAAGAAACCGAAAAAACCGAAACCGAACCGAAAACCGAAAAAACGAACCGAAAAAACCGACCGAAAAACCGACCGAAACTAGAAAACCATGGTTCGTTTTTAATTTTTTCCAAACCAAAAATTTCATCGGTTCGGTTTTTGTCAAAAACCAACCGTAAAAAACCGAACCGAACTATAAGGACCGAACCATGTTTTGATAATAATATATAATTAATATATATAACTACATAAATGGATACTAAAAATTTTAAATTTATATTTATTTTTATGATGATGCGCTAAAATTCTTAATGATGGAGCGCAGAATATGAAATCGAACAGATGATGAATGTCAATGGTGAGGATGGTGGTTTCCGAACAAATTCAGTGATAATCGTAATGAATGTAAAGTGTGATGTGTCATGGAAAAGGAACAGGACAAACATCAACAATGATCCGTTCTTTGGTTTTATGATTTATTGAATAAACTTCCCGCTAAAGTCGTTCGATTCAGTACCTCTTTAATATCGCATCTCCCTGGTTTTAAACCCCTAAAACTTCAGAGACCACGCAATGTTGGTGCGATTTGTGAAGGATGGCCCTATTAATGGAGAAGCATGGTGATATGCCTAAGGTGGATGCGTAAGGTTATGGACCATTCCACAGAGGTTCATGAATCCTCTAATGGAGAATCAGTTTCTTCCTTTTCCACATGAAAGGTTCATAACGGTGGGCTCTATCCCTGACATATTTGGATGACATGGTTCGGGTTGGGAATTCTATGGGTTATAATTTGGATGGGAGTCTTTGTAAGATATGGTGTGGGGAGTTCAGCGGTATTATTGGCACACGAAGGAGATGAAGATGTTCTTAACTGAATATACTTTCTCCCTCAATATTCAAGGTCTTAGGGCACAAGACAAAAAGGATTGGGTTAAGGAGTAAAATGTAAGCCATAGATCAATTTTTTTAGCGTTCAAAGAGACAAAGATGGATTGTATATTCTCCATATGACTGTGAAAGTCCCCTAATGGGGAAAATTCAAAAACTTTGATTTTGTTGCCCTCTCACACCAAGTGACTCCTTTAGGGAATTCTGGTTGTAATGCTTTGTAATGGGAGGCTTCCCAAATCATCACAAACGATGGCGCTACTATAGTTCTGAAAATATTAAATCTATATACGTCACATGGTTTAACCAAAATTACTATGACGAAGATTCTTTTGGTGCGGTTTACGCTCCTAACAGCCCTGTAGCAAAAGGGCTCTTTGAGTTTTTTAATCTAATCTTGTACTGAGATGGAATGTCGAAGCTATTATAATGGGTGAACTTAATGCACGTTCGTGACTATTATGAAAGACGAGTTTCGTCTTTCAATGAATCCTAGTTATGCACGATGTTTTGAACGGTTTATAGTTCATTCCTTTCTGGTCTTAGTGGATGTCCAAGTTCCAAGGGTACTCGTTTAAACCCTTGGTTCGCATCCCTTGCAGCCTCCAAAATGAGTAGAATTAATCGCTTTCCCCCTTGTTTTACGAAGGAATTATTCCCTCGCTTTAATTAAAAAATCCCGTCGTATTTTCATTAGCTATGTGTCTGACCAGTCACTTGTCCGATCATCGTCCTATTCTATGAGGGAAGTTTTGTCTGTTGGTCCGCTATCCGTTTCGGTTCTATCAATCTCTTGGATAAGGATTGAGGGTTTTATTTCTATGGGTGGACATGCGTGTTGTCTTTTTTCGCAATCCTGATTCCAATGCTATTGTTAGGTTCAATAAGAAATTTGCAAGACCTTAAGTCTATTATTCGTTTAATGGTTTATAGATTAAAGTTTTCATCTTCATAACACGCAAAGAATTCCCTACAGAAGATTTGATCTCTATTGATAAAGACTTGGAAAGTGGGAAACGATTCTGATGACATCCTCTCAATCGGATGGATCTAACTCGACGGCTGCAAATTATTAAACTTTTGGAGGTTAAGGATCTGTTCAAAAATCTAAAATCAAATATGGGCTATCGAAGGAGATGATAATCTAAATATCCTTTCATGTAATTATTAATAAGAAAAAGGTCCTCAGTTGTCGATTATCCGTGGTGTTTTTCCGTTGAGGCACTTGGTGTACTGATCCAGTATTGTGAATGGAGGGCATTTAAGAAAACACTTTGAAGTACGATTTCAGCAACCGTGTCATGATCTGTCTCAAACTTAATGCATCCATTTCATAATCGATTGTCTTCGGATCAGTGGATGACTAGGATAGTCAGTATCGAGTGACAAATTCCGTAGGGCAGTTTGGAACTGTGGCGAAAATAGTCTCCTGGGGCGCCCCGATGGTTATACGATGAATTTTTTAGAAAGTAATTTGTGAGTCTTGTCGGAGCGATTTTTTTTACGATGCGGTCGACTATTTTTTTTAAGTCTGTACGTTTCCAAGGGTGTGTAATTTCTTTTCAATCGCCTAATTCCTAAATTAATGATGCGAAATTCGTTAATGATTTTTCGGCCTATCAGATTTGATTGATTCGTATTATAAGGTGATCACGAAAGTACTAGCAATCGATTGGCTACTGTTATATCCCGATTTAGTTTTCGAGTACTCAATCTCCTTTGTTGCTAATAGACAAATTTTTTTTTATTGGACGTCCTTTTAATCTTAAATTAGATCTAAATCTGGTGTAAGATAAAAAAAGAATCAAGCTATGTATTTTTAAAAGGTTGATTTTTTCTAAGGCGTATGATTCGGTTTGGGGGATTAGCTCTTGGATATCTTCACATAAATTATAGCGTTTGGGTTTGGGCCGAATTGTGTAGGGATCCGTGTACTTTTACTTCCCACCATGTTCATAATGGTTAATGGTAGCCCAACGTCCGAGTTCCCTATTTTGTTTTGGTATGAAACAAGGTGATCCCGATGGCCCCTTATCTTTTCATCTTATTATGGAGTCGTTACATATCTCTTTCTCCCGTTTTGTTGATGATGGTCCTGTTTAAAAGGTTTTCAATTGCATGACTACGGTTAATATTTCTCAATCTTTTTATGCGTGAGATGCCATGTACATTGAGAGTGTTCCGAACAAACTTACATAATATTGTATAAAGTTCTTAATTGCTTCCCAAAATCTTGGCGCGGGTCTTAAGATCAACATTGAAAAGAGCCAAGTCTTGGTGTCGGGGTTTTCTCAGAATGTTGTTGTGCAGCGCGCAATAGGATCGGGTAGTTGCTGTTTTGACACTTCCTTTTCGTTTATCTTATGTGACGGTTGGGAGTGTATGTCCTCATGACGTCGGCTTGGGTTGGCTTGGTGAACAAACTCCAAGCCGTTTATCTAAATGAAGTTAAACCCTTTTCTATAGGCGGCAATAATGACCCTTCTTAAATCCGTTCTTGGGCCTCTCCAAATTTATTATATGTCAATCTGTTAAGTTTCCAAAATGCGTGTTGAAGACTATGAATCAATCCGTAGTAAGTTTCTTCAACGGTTTTGTTGATTCTCCGGATAAAAGATTTTCGTATGGGTAACATTGGTATCAATGTCTTAGCGTCCAAACTTAAACGGTGGTCTTGGTGTCTCAAGATTCTTCTTCGCAGTTGAATCATGCTCATGTTGTTGAAGTGGGTGTGGGCTCATCATTTCTGGCTGATGGCTCTTTATGGTGTAATAGTTATTCAAGCGGATTTAATATGGCTCAAAAGTGTTGATCTTCATAGTGACGATCAAAAACCCTCATTTGGTGCTCTATTTTTACGAAAGTAAAATCTATGAAAGATTCTGGTTTTTTGGATTTTTCTTAGCATTGTAAGAAGCGGATGGGCTGGGTCTTGTAACTAGTTTTGGTATATAAATGGTAGCTGATTGCCCTCCTCTTTTGTGATCATTTCCCCGTTTTGTTTGCTCTGAATTGGATAATGAGATTGTGGTGCTATAAAATAGGAGATTCTTGTCTTCGGTTTTTCCCCCCCCCTCCCTCAGCTTCTTTTTCTCGCCGGGACGTGCGTGATGTAGGCTGAGGGCCATCAGTGGATGACCTTTCTCTTTCAATTCTGAACTGTATTGTCCCATCTCTTCCAAAGGATAGGTTGTGACGTTGTGATTTGTCGTGAGATGGAGAGTTCAATTTTAAAGTCAACAGAAAACTTTATATATGACTTATTCTCCTTCGTCGGATGTTGCAACGAGAATGTGTAAAATCATTCCCCCATTAAAGTTAATGTTTTTTCTTGGCGTGCTCTTCGTGATAGGTTACCTACTAGAGTCAATCCTTAGCCGTATAGGTGTTTTGTTGGATTCCCATCTGTGCCTCTTATAGTAATGCTGAAAAAACAATGGAGTATGATCAGCATTTTTTCTTATCCGATGTGAACGTGGCTTCGGGATGTTCTTCGTAAAATATGTTGTTAGTTGGGATTTGGATTGGCATGATATTTTGTTCTATCTCTCTTTCGCATTTTCATTCCTCGGATTGGGATGCTTGGGTTTCTTATTCCTATTCGACTTTCCTTCTGCTCAAGTCTATATAAGATGGTGTTTTTTTATGTTGCTTTGTGTCGGATATGGAGGCTTCGAAATCAGTTTGTGTCTTTGACGCTTCGCCTCCTAAACGTTCGAAACCGATTTTTGATGACATTGTTCTTGTCCTTTTTTATGGTGTTCTAGCTAGTAGATGTAAATAGGGTTATTCTAGGGAGTATTGGTTAAAAAACCCCTAAACATATTTCTTTGTAATAAATTTCCGTTCGGTTTCGGTTTTTGTCAAAAACCGAACCGTAAAAACCGAACCGAACCGAACCAGTTTTATAATAATATATAATTAATATAATATAAATAAATAAATGATAACTAAAAATTTTAAATTTATATTTATTTTATGGATGAAATTATTATAATATATATTATCTTAATGTTTATATATATGTTTGTCGTGTACGTGTGTTTACTTGACAATATGTCGTTACAATGACAATGATCATACTATGTGTATTTTCACATGCATGTGTGTATCTCTCATTTATATGTGTATAATTGTAAAAGTTTGTGTAAACATTATTAGGCTTATATTGACAAAAAAATTTAAAAAAATAACTAATTTTCTACGTAAAACAAGTTTATTAATATAAATTAGCAAAAACCAAATTTAAACGGTTTGAAACCGAAAAAACCAAAAAACCGAACTGCAAAAACCGAAAAACCAAAAAAACCTAACCGCCAAAAACCGAGCGGTTTCAGTTTTATAAAACCGAATATTTCGGTTCGGTTTCGGTTTTAGCCAAAAACCGACCCAAACCGAACCGTGCACACCCCTAGGCGTACATTCAAGACAGAAAAGGAATTTTTAGAGTTCATTTTCAGTTATCAGAAAGTTTTTTCTGAAATTTTGGACGGGTAAGGTAAAAACTACTTTTGAAACTTTTTATTGTCTGATGCATTATACATTAGCCCTCTTACCTCTTTAGAAACTTGAGATTGGAAAGAGGGTCAAATTACCTCAGCTATTTTTAATTTTATAGGTTTGATCAGACATCTAAAAAACGGGCCTTTGAAGGAGCTTCACAAGGCTATCAAGCAATGTGAACCGAATTTAGTTTCAGCAGATCCTACTATTACTTCTATTGGAAACCTTTAACATGCGGGTCTCTGTGCAGCTTTTCTCACTAATTAAAACACGAACAATGCTGTAAAAGTGATGTTTAACAACATGCATTAGACTCTACCTCCATGGTCCATCAGTATTCTTCCTGATTGCACAAATGTTGTCTTCAATACCGCTAAAGTACGAAAACAGCTTTTTATTAATATTATTCGGTAAATAGCATTTTTCTATTTATATGTATAATTATTGTTGAACCGTCACATGTCGGGGTTCAATCAACTCAAATGGAAATGCTGCCTACCAATACTGAGTTGTTTACATGGGCAACATATAATAAAGATTTGAGCATGGTTGATGAAAGCTCGACTTTCACTCTTTCGGGTCTACTAGAGCAAGTTAATATAACCTGTGATAATACTAATCATCTTTGGTTTACTACCAAGTAAGTTTGATCATTTATAACATGCCATAAATCAACTAGCTATATATTTAAAAAATTTCAAACAACACGTTCCGACACGTCCATTAATGGTCCACACTAAAACTAAAACAATTTAACTTTAAGACCTATAGTGTGAATATTCAAAGTTTAAGTAAACATATTTTTACATTCGTTAAAAATACAAGAAAACTTCGGGTCACGTTTTAAAATCATGAACTAGGAACGATAAGATAACCCGACACAAAACGAAGCAACCGGAAGTCCCCCTAGGATGCTTGACCGGTTAGGACACCAAAGGGGATAACAAGGCACTATTTTGGCTACCATGTCTCTTTTGGTACACCATATCCTTCATTTCCTTTCAATTCAAAAACACATAGTTACAAATCATAAAAATCAAAAGCTCTCTTTCTCTCCTTTTCTCTCTTGCTCACACCCCAACTACAACACACACAAAACAATACATTTCTCCACTTTTGATTAAAAAACATGAAGGTTTAAGCGTTTCCGGGTTGATTCAAATAGGCGTGGGTTCATAAAAACAACGTTTGGGTTGTCGCTTTCGGGTCAGTGTCGTCTTCAAAACCCTCTTTGTAAGTTATCATTTATTCAAAAATTCTTGTACTTTTAGTAGCCTAATGATGCATAGATATTTGTTGTACGGTGCGTATTCTAAAAATCTAACACGGAAAATGTACGAAACACTATAAAGGGTGCGTTTGGGGTCGAACACAAGGAAAAAGGGAAAACAAGGGTTGGTCATTTTAAGATAGTGGTTGCGTTGGTAAAATAACATTATTTGCTTATTATGGATTATAACTTATTTAGCTTACTTATAAGCTTCAGTGAGCTTATTTTTGGTCTTATATGGTTCAAAAACCACAAGGGTCAAAAAGGAAGTATCTTTGGTCATTTACCTTATTTGTCATATTTTAAATACTTATTTTGATGGATTATTTTGAGAATAAAAAATACTATGTAGCTTAATAGCTTATTTAAAACTATACAGATTTGGTTTTGGGCTTATACTACTTACGGCCCAATAAGTCCCAATAAGCCGCGGATTATTGTGGACCTTATTATGGTTCGGCTTATTTTCATGACTTATATTATAGCTTATTTTGGTATCTAAATGTACACGTAGCTTAACGGTTTAAAAATAAGCTTCGGATAGCTTATTTTGGGCTTAAGAGGCCACGACCCAATGAGCTAAGCCAAACCATGGCTTAGTAATGGTGTGTGAGCCTTGGCTTATGTTGTGGCTTATTTCTCGAACTTATATTTATTAATGGGCTTGATATTGGGTTTAAATCGGATTTAAAACCTAATAATAACGTTTTGGACCACTATTGGGCCTTAAGGCCCAATAAGCAAAAACTAGTCGTTTTACATGTTTTTTAAACGGACTTTTGAAAGTAATACATACTTATATATATTAGATAGTCGTTTGAAGAAATGCGTCTTGATAAAAGTTACGAAATATAGATTTTGGGAATTTTGTCGAAATTGGCTTATTTGAGGAAAAGTGTTAGGAAATTGAGGTTTAAAAATCTTGGAAAATATTTTATAAACAAACGAATCATGCCGAAATTTTATTTAACCACTATACTTAAAATATTTTATAAAATATCTACTTTCTTAAAAACATAGGACAAAAAGAAGAAATAATAAAATATTATTATTTTGATAAATCGACTAAAATATAAAAAATATATTTTATAAATTATAAAACTTATCTAAATTGTTTTGTGTAATTAAAACGAGTTGTACCTTAAAACTAATACGTTTAAACTAGATAACTTGAGATTACCGGAACATATTACTTATTATCTATTATCAAATTCTTGCTTGTTTTTACTTGTCTATTTTCTTTAAAATAGTATAAGTGTATTATACCTAATATACATACTTTGACATATTTTCTTCGAGTCTAAATCACCAACCACTACACAACCAATACTACTAAAAGCAGTAATACGAAACGTTTTCAAAACTCATATGCATCAATTTTAAGTACACACTTCAAATATAATTCTAAGTCAAACGAATTGTTAGGTCGTGTCAAGAAGCCGTTGTACGACGTTGTTTGACCATCATATTATCTGCTACTTATTACCTTTGTTAAGGTGAGTTCTCGTAGCCCAACTTTTCAAACTATTTTCCATTGAGGGAAAATGATACTCAAACTTATTTCATACAGTTTTCATCTGTGGAAAACTACTATTTCTTTGGACAATGCTATGTGCCTATGACTGCTGTGTGAATGACATGAGGACTATTTGTGCAAGTTCTGCAGAACAAATCATTTCATGCAAGGTTCTATGTGAACCTGTGCATAAGACTATTTGCCGACCTATGTTAGCTCCAGCTGGTAGGCCTTAGGTACGGAGGACAATAAGCACTCAGACCATTGTGAATGGTTGGTATCATTGAACATGTTATGAATCTATGTGAATGCTACGAATCTAATTGGAATGCTATGATCATTAGAAAATTATGATATAATGGGGTTGCTATGTTGAAATCAAAATCTACTGCATACATTCTGCTTTCATATTACATAATTGTCCACTACTTAAATTCTAGCACAGTAACTGGGTTTACTCTAAACCTACGAGCTCACCAACTTTATGTTGACCTTTTCAAGTATCATTTTTAGGTGATTCAGTATTTTAAATTGAGGGAAATGGAGTCAAGGTTTAACAAAAATCAAGATTATTTCTAAGAACATGTGTTTTATCAAGACTGTATTCGATGTATCAATGTAAACAATTTCTCTATAACAATGTATGGTTTATCTTGTATCTTGTGCAATATAATCAAAATGTCACGCCCCGTGTTTCCGCTCTTAGCGAGGTGTGACAGATAGGTATCAAAGTCAGGTTATAGAGAATGCCGGTTTTTCTAAAATAAAAACCCAACTATAACCAAACTAAAGTTTTCATAAAACCCCGAACATGATAAGGGTGACTAGCCCGAGCATTTTATCTTTTTCCTAAATTATGCATAGCCTGATCAACTATGCATAATTCATATAGAATGATGAGTATGATGGGGGTAGTTAACTGAGATCATGCTAGGGTAGATACAAAACTCTACGACACCTGAAAAGACTTGGTTGAGAACGTACATGTTGCATATATGTACTTTCACCTTAACTGTTACCTGAACCACTAGTGCCTATTCTTGTACATGTGGCCTTACCTACCCACACTCATACTACTACATGATCACTATAGCTTTTACTTGGCTGACATGCTTGCCTTGCAACGCTCTATATGTCGCCATGCATACTCATACTTTGCTACTGCTTACTTATTTACAAGCATGCCTATACTAGTATTGTATACTTTGAATACTATACTAAACATTATTTTGGATACATCCCCAACATTGAGTTGTTGGATGGCATACATTACTTTGGATACATCATTTTAGTTATACTATTTGGGATACACTATTTTGAAAACACTATCATGATATACTTTCCTTATATACTAATTTGGGTACACAACTACTCAGTTGTTACCCTATACTATTACGTCACAGTTATCATATGCCCCGTCTCCCCGACACTACTCACTTCATTAGAAAGTATGAATACACCGCATTATAAGCCGATGAGTTGGATTACATCCTTAGTCACACTAAGAACAACTCACTGATCAGCATAGTCGCAATTAGTAGTTCTGTCATACAATTCGGCCTTTGGAGACTACAAATAGGACAATAGGATTTATGAGAAAGTGATACCCTCAGGATGAGTTCTTCACGTCAGCCGTGGTAACAGTACCCGTCCTAGTGTTCGTAATTCCAGAGATGGTACCAATATGGATGACTCGAAGACTTTCGGTCAAAATTTTATACAATTGAAACATTTTCTTACAAACCTCATAAAGTACAAAATTTGGGATTTTCTATGGTTGACGGGTTTACATACTAATCGTTTTTAACACATGATTTAAAAGTCAATTTTCTTGAAAGTCAAAAATCAAGACCACATACGAAAAATCGCATAGTTGATACACAAAATTTTTACAGACATCTTTTCATATGACTATGATTAACAAAAACTTCAAATAATGTTTCTCCAAACTACATTTATGGTCAAAATTAGAAAATTATGCCTCCGAGAAGGGACACACACTATGTCTAAGCACTATTCGGCCGTTAGAAACAAACTAAGCACCTTTGGTTTTCAATAAAAAATTTCAAACGCTCCAAATCATTGACACTAGATTTTGCCCTTAGAAACTTTGATTTATAGATCATCGTCTTCAACTTCTCATACGCCTAACTACTCATTCCTCCTTGATGTTTTCACATCAAGGGATGCCTTCTGAAATCCTATTATATCAACTATGAGGTTACTAACAATGATCATCTTCATTGTTCAAAATCTAACTGGTCATACCCTTTTTTTTGATATACGACGTCAACAACTACGCATACTCTTCCTAGGCAACAAGGATGCCACCGTCGCGACCCTCTGATAACCTCGCTCACGCTACCCAACTTGATATGAGAACCTTCTTACGAAACATGTATGTAAGACTCTTGGGGTCTATACGAATAAGATATTATGTACCATACAAATATCATTTCCATAATTTCAATTCAAGACTACGACAACCAACCCCATACCATGAATTTGATATTCCTTCGCAATTCTTTCAGTTACCTTAGAATAACCTTCTTCACGTTGGGAAGCCTTTATCCTCACTTCTTCAGTCTTGGTTTACGACGATCGTTCCTCCATTCGAAGATGCAACACTAATAATCTTTCTATCCCATGTAGTTCTTACCTCGATATTGGTCAACGATCCCCTTCTTTAATGATTTTATTAGTAACAAATTCTAATCCCTTTGATTCATGATTACACGACGGTACGAGAAGTCGCAAAACATCTTTTTGGCACTAGACATCAAACGCGAGTATGTTTTTCATTCTTCTTTCACGTTGATCTATTCGACTTTGTTGGGATTAAAAGATTTCTTGATGATCTTAGAGTTACTGCTGCTCAGGTTTGTGTTACTACTACTAGCACAAAGATAATGAAAAATATGCTAAGTAGTTAGTACTGCTAGTTCACAATTACTACTGCTAGTGTAAATTAGTACTGCTAGTTACTATTGCTATTATAACTTAGTACTACTAGTATAAAGTTAGTACTGCTGAGGAAGATTGAAGAAAATATTCTAAGTAGTTACTACTGCTTGTACACTGATAATGCTGCTGGTGTATAAGTTACTACTACTGGTGTTAAAAGTTAATCCTGCTAGTACAAATGTTACAACTACTGAAAGAGTTTCTACTATCAGTTACCTTAGAACAACCTTCTTCACATTGGGAAGCCTTTATCCTCACTTCTTTAGTCTTGGTTTACAATGATCGTTCCTCCATTCGGAGATGCAACACTAATAATCTTTCTATCCTATGTAGTTCTTACCTCGATATTGGTCAACGATCCCCTTCTTCAATGATTTCGTCAGTAATAAATTCTAATCCCTTCGATTCACGATTTACACGACGGTACGAGAAGTCGCAAAACATCTTTTTGCACTAGACATCAAACGCGAGTATGTTTTTAATTCTTCTTTCACATTGATCTGTTTTACTTTGTTGGGATTAAAAGACTTCTTGATGATCTTAGAGTTACTGCTGCTCAGGTTTGTGTTACTACTACTAGCACAAAGATAATGAAAAATATGCTAAGTAGTTAGTACTGCTAGTTCACAGTTACTACTGCTAGTGTATATTAGTACTGCTAGTTACTACTGCTAGTATAACTTAGTACTGCTAGTATAAAGTTAGTACTGCTGGTGAAGATTGAAAAAAATATTCTAAGTAGTTACTACTGCTTGTACACTATTAATGTTGTTGGTGTATAAGTTACTACTGTTAGTGTTAAAAGTTAATGCTGCTAGTACAAATGTTACAACTACTGAAAGATTAAGACTGCTGAAAGAGTTTCTACTGTCAGAGAAAGGATAAAGACAGAAGAAAGGATAAAGATTGATTGGAGATCAAGATTACTTATGTGATAAGTATTAGATATTTATAGAATAGATCATAGAGAATATTCTAAGTCTTAGGAATATATTGTAAATCAACTAGGACTCTTTGGTGTATAAAAGGAGGTCCTATGGCATAGAGTTAGATGTCAATAAGTGAGTCAATATACATTGTCATCTAGAATTCGTAGCTTCAAGGTTTTGTAACCCTAATACTAGTTAAAGTATTCATATTAATATATTGAAGCTTTGTTTGTTAATCTGTGTGTTCATTAGAATTATAGTTCTATTGCATATTCTTCTTATTGATCAAAGATTAGATTCCGCATAATCTTTGATATATTGTACAAAGTTTCTACCATATTTGTGTAGGATTTATCTTGCATAACTAAACCTTACACAAGCTAAGGAATTCAAGATCTATTCAAGTGGGATCAACAGACTTTCTTTTGACGAATAGATCAACCTGGCCGATTGTACTAGTAACAAGTGTTCGTGTTAATCTGCACCGACTTATACCTTGTTTCACGAAAGCCACTTTGGTCTGATGAAGATCGTATAAAGAACGACTGATCCTCTCCTCCCTAATAGATACATGATGTTCTACAACACGACGCCTTCTTCTCCATAGTCTTTACCAATTTCCCTCGGAACGACTCACTTGCCTCGATTGTACCCCTAACTCTCTTCGCTAATCTCATCAATCTAAGCCATAGATACCCATTTCCTTTTTGTGTTGGGCAAACCCAAAATTGAGCAGACTTTTCAAAAGCATTAAGTTTGTAATAACAACTTGGTGCTTAGCTTAATTTCGTGATAGTTCTTGTTTGATTGAGTTGTGGAGTTAAGTTAGATTCAAAGTTGTTACCTAGCTTAAGGTTTATGATAATTTTGCCCAAGGACAGGCTAGCTTACCTTCGCCTATATAGCCACTTAATGGATTACTTTAGACTGACACACCTTTTCACTTAGTAGGATAAACTTGGATAGAGACGCCATGATTTCAACTTTTAGTAGTATTTGACCATGTCACATAAGCTATGACCACAACACTGAGTTCTGATTCGACTCCTAATTCTCTCGTGATGAAATTGACCTCTATGGAATTCTTTAGCAGTAGGAAAATATTGTACGAAATCTATGGATTAATAGTACTCAGTAGTTCTTTTACATGATTATATACACCATCTATCTCTACCCTCTTATGCCACGACTTACCACTCATTTCCGTTAAGGTTACCACTCCTAGTGAAATCTCTACACACACTTTTATTTCTTTTCATTACAACTATTTCAAACGAACCAACTTACTAAGATAGGCCGTGATGACATCTTGATATCTTATTTCTGAAGTTGAGAAGAACTCGAAAAACCCCTAAGAGGAGCCTTTAGCTAACGTAGAACCAAGTAAGCTGTTAGGATTGCTTAGTAATTTTCAACTTTAAGCACCGACACCACCGTAGAAAGACGAACAACCTTAAGAAAGCGGGTCTTGAAGGGTGTTCAAGTCGCCATGTCCTACACACAAAGGAGGCGAAAAGCTAGACAACATGCCGCGACGACACGAGGAGACTCAATCATATTAGGTACAGTTCAGACCAAAACTTTATTTCCTACAAATCAACGCGAGTACTAACAACAAAATAGGTTGTCTAAGACTTAAACCTAACATTTCCTAAACACGGAGGATTTCATAATCACACGACTCTTGTAGTTAGATTACTCAACACTATGTGAATAAGAGGAGACAAACGAATGGTTTGACCAGAAGGAGCCTAGGCATACCATGATGAGAGAACGTAGGATAATGACTGATAAAGCAAAACATAGGTTATGATGTGACGAATACTTACTTCCTATAGGTCTAATTGAATCGACTAGAAGCCCAAGGGCAAGACACTACAGAAACTCTTAGAACATCACACTGACACATCGCGTACTGGGTCGTTTTCGAACACTCGACCGAAATCTTGCATTTTAAACTCCCAGGAAAGCTAATGGATTGTAAAACAATAGAAAATCCACAACGCCCTACGGCGAAAAAGGAAAGTTAGTACATCATGCTAAACACCTATGCCTTTTCTTCCTATACCATGATACTAGATGACTCGAATTGAATTTCAGGACGAAATTCTTTTAAAGGGGTTAGACTGTGATAACCAGTGATTTTTCAAAATATAGATAAACATTAGATAGTCGTTTGAAGAAATGCATCTTGATAAACATTACAAAATATAGATTTTGGGAATTTTGTCAAAATTGGCTTATTTGAGGACAAGTGTTTGGAAAATGAGGTTTAAAAACCTTGGAAAATGTTTTTTAAACGAACGGGTCATGCCGAAATTTTATAAAAACACTATACTTAGAATTTTTTTACAAAATATATACTTTCTTAAAAAAATCCGACAAAAAGTCAAAATAATAAAATATTATTATTTTGATAAATCGACTAAAAGACGAAAAATATAATTTATAATTTTATAAATTATAAAACTTATCTAAATTATTTTGTGTAATTAAAACGAGTTGTACCTTAAAACTAATACGATTAAACTAGATAACTTGAGATTACCGGACGGATTACCGGAACATATTATTTATTATCTATTATCAAATTCTTGCTTGTTTTTACTTGTCTATTTTCTTTAAAATAACATAAGTGTATTATACCTAATATACATACTTTGACATATTTTCTTCGAGTCTAAATCACCAACCACTACACAACCAATACTACTAAAAGCAGTAATACGAAACATTTTCAAAACTCCTATGCATCAATTTTAAGTACACATTTCAAATATAATTCTAAGTCAAATGAATTGTTAGGTCGTGTCAGGAAGCCGTTGTACGCCGTTGTTTGACCATCATATTATTTGCTACTTATTATCTTTGTTATAGTGAGTTCTTATAGCCCCACTTTTCAAACTATTTTTCGTTGGGGGGAAAATGCTACTCAAACTTATTTCATACTGTTTTAATCTATGCAAAACTACTATTTCTTTGGACAATGCTATGTGCCTATGAATGTTATTTGAATGACATGAGGACTATTTATGTAAGTTCTGCAGAACAAATCATTTCATGCAAGGTTCTATGTGAACGTGTGCATAAGACTATTTGCCAACCTATATTAGCTCCAGCTAGTAGGCCTTAGGTACGGAGGACAATAAGCGCTCAGACCATTGTAAATGGTTGGTATCATTGAACATGTTATGAATCTATGTGAATGATACGAATCTAATTGGAATGCTATGATCATTAGAACATTATGATAGCATGGGGTTGCTATGTTGAAATCAAAATCTATTGCGTACATTGTGCTTTCATATTGCACAATTGTCTACTACTTAAATTCTAGCACAACAACTGGGGTTTACTCTAAACCTACGAGCTCACCAACTTTATGTTGACCTTTTTAAGTATCATTTTCAGGTGATTCAGTATTTTAAATTGAGGGAAATGGAGTCAAGGTTTAACAAAGATCAAGATTATTTCTAAGAACATGTGTTTTATCAAGACTGTATTCGATGTATCAATGTAAACAATTTCTCTGTAACAATGTATGGTTTAACATGTATCATGTGCAATGTAATCAAAACGTCGCGCCCCGTGTTTCCGCTCTTAGCGGGGTGTGACAATACTAATTGTTATTATGATGTGTTCTATCTTGCAGGACCAATTGATATTTCGTATCCTTAAGATAGTTACTTTAGGGCACATCATTATGAGCAATAAGGCCTTTTAAAAATACGACGGGACTCAAAGCGGATGAAGCTGGATGGGGCTCAAATAAATCAGACCACACTGAGAATTTCTCAAGATTGGAAGCATATTCTTGGGGTCAAAAACTGGCCAGTGGGATTGAGGCTGTATGGGGGTGCAAAGAAGACGGAAAATGAAACTGAGAAGGGACGGGAGCAAGTTCTTGGGATCAAAAGGTGGTCAGTGGGAATGAGGCTACGTGAGGTGCAAAGAATATGGAAAATGAAACCGAGAAGGGTTCGGGATCAGGTTCTTGGGGTCATAAGTCTATAATATATGGTTTTTAGTATGTGTGTTTAATACTTTCGGTTTGTAATGTAATGTTTAATCAATACAATCCTGCTTATGTATGAATCTTTATGTATATTTTTGTGCAATGTTGGTGATTCCGGTTTAATTTCCACGAAAAAAAGAAGAATGCCAACATCTGTTAATATCAAAGTAAATACCCGCGCTCCGCAGCGAAGCGCGGGTTAAAAACCTAGTTCTTCAATGAAATAAAAGGTTTATCTAACTTATGCTATACACCAACATGTTAGAACACATTTAATGAATTTGAACTTCCCTTTTATGTTTAAAATTAAATTTACTACACGATTATAAAAGATAATCATAGATCGACTTAAATCGATGAATATATGAGCATATTTAATGGTAAACTTTTTGAACATGTTCATATAATTTTCCTGTCATGTATTTTTTAATTTCTTATTTTATAATTCTATTATCACTATATTTAAACTTGTTAAACTTTATAACTTGATGTATTAAATGAGTTACTGTCACTTGAGATATTTGATTAGTTATTTATTATGGGCCTAGTTCACTTCTAGATGATTCCATTGTAATTATGATTTCTGATCTTTAAAATGCAAAAACATTATTCTCTCCAACCTGGTATTATTATTATTTTCATTCGTCACTAACAATCTAAACACCCGTTTCATTACTAATCCAATTTATTATCCATTAATAACTGAATTTATCATCTCTTATATTTTTGCAATTCTAGTGGTTAATACTTGATGGTGGATTCGTGAATCTGGTATTTTTTTAGAAATGCTAGATCTATACAATTTTTACAAATAAACTTTCATAAAGTGACGTGTCAATATTTTGATTGGTGTTTTTTTCAATATTTTCTCTCTCATATCTTTGGTTAACCCAATCAAAACCTATGGGGTTTCATTGTCTAACATGGTATCGAAGGCTCGGAGCAGGTCTAATCCTCAGCTACATTGAGCCGCCTCCCCAAAACTACCCCGTCAAACCTTAGCCGCCACCTTTTAACCCTTAAAAAGATCTCTTGATGATGAGGATGATATATCTACTGATTGTATACATCAGCTACAACATCAGCAAAGTGAAAACCTTGATTCATGACAAAAAAGGAATTTTTATCAGAGCGGTGGTCAAAACTTTACGGAATATTAGCAAGGCTGGTTGTTTATCACTTTTAGTTTATAAGCAAGGAATGACTACTGATGTGTGTCGCTGGGTATAGGTAATATTTGTTATCAAGTTTTACTATTTATATTTTGCCAACTTTACCTATTAACTAACACTAACGGACAGTGTACCCGATCAATTATAGGTTCGTTGGTAAGTAGGGTGTCGATCACTAAGAGCCATCGTTAATACTTAAATCTATCATTATTTTAGTTATCTAGGTTAGTCTTAATAAATCCTAATTAATTCTAATTAAACCTAAACTAAAGCAAAGGGGGGTTTTCAGCCTGAGAGACTAACACGAGTTTTGGTTTATTATAAACTAAATAAGACAATTAACACACACAAACAGATAAACAAACGATTAAGAAGCGGACAAGCACTAATGTAAGGAAAACATATTAGCCATTTGATGACATCAAATAACGTCACTTTTAGCATCATTTATCCAATAAAAATAACCCATTTTATATAATTATTGCAAAGAATTGTTACTTAATCGTTTGTATTTGAGAAATGCAGTAATTATGAAGTACTTGGTTAAGATTAGCAAAAAGGCACGCATTCTGAAGCTTAAACAAAGATATTTGAAGATTACTGTTCTGACAACCAATACGCCGTATCCATCAAGGAAGATACGGCGTATCTGTGCCTGCACTTCACAAAATACCACGAAGGAAAAAAGATCAATACGCCATATCCAGGGAAGACCGATACGCCGTATTCAAGCTATGAAAATAAAATATTCTGGAAGATATCGAACGTGATCCCTACTCCAAGAAACCCCCAATACACCGTATCGAAGCCTTTTGATACGCCGTATTGACCTTTTTCCAGACCTTATAAATAGAAAACTCAAAAACGAGTTTTAAGTGTGCTAAATCATATTTTCGATACCAAAACCATAAAAGTCAATTTTCAGAGGAGAAGAAGAGCAGAAGAGGTCTTGCAACGTAATTAATTCCATGGGAAACAACTTGTAATCTCCCATACTCTTGTAATCGTTCAGTTTTTGGTAAAGACTTGGTTAGTGGACTACTAGTGTATGAATTTCCATTAAACAGTAAGTGGGTAAAGTCTCTATGAGCTAGGGTTTAACAAGATCACCATTGCTTTAATCCCTATGATAGACTATAATCATCAAATAAGGATGCTTTATGCGGACGCGTTTAATTGTGGCAGAATTCTACGTGTCTACGTTTAAGGAAGAAAACTCAAAAACGAGTTTTAAGTGTGCTAAATCATATTTTCGATACCTAAACCATAAAAGTCAATTTTTAGAGGAGAAGAAGAGCAGAGGAGGTCTTGCAACGTAATTAATTCCATGGGAAACAACTTGTAATCTCCTATACTCTTGTAATCGTTTAGTTTTTGGTATCATTCGTTAACTCGGTTAGTTTACCTTGGCTAAATTATGACTTTTGTATTGGTTATGACATTTGAAGGCTAATACCTTTGGGTATTAGCCATTATTATGAAGATTTGAATGTTTGGTTTGTTTATCTCGATTGCTTAATTTATCGTTGATTGCTTGTTTATGTTTATTAGTTTATACTTGTTTACGTGCTTTTGTATGCGACCTATCATTCAACTGGATATAGTGATATGGACCAAGTAATCTAGATGCCGGGATGGCTCTCCATATAGTGATTTATACATATAGACCAATAGGATCACAAATAACGACCTATCTTTGCCTTTAGATTGTGAGCTTAGTCAGACCAGCAGGTGACCTAGGGATCAACGAGTATGTTCTTAATTAATTGGTAAAGACTTGGTTAGTGGACTACTAGTGTATGAATTTCCATTAAACAGTAAGTGGGTAAAGTCTCTATGAGCTAGGGTTTAACAAGATCACCATTGCTTTAATCCCTATGATAGACTATAATCAGCAAATAAGGATGCTTTATGCGGACGCATTTAATTGCGGCAGAATTCTACGTGTCTACGTTTAAGAAAGAAGTACCGCCTTAATCTTAAGAATGATATGCCGCCTCGAGATAAGTAATCATTGCACTAAATAAACAAACCAACGTTCTGATTGGATTAATAATGGTTAATACAGTTTTCTTATATTTTGCTAGACCGCTCTTTTATCTTTTGTTAATTTGCTTGTGTGTGTTTTAGTGTCTTAAGTTGATTTTAGTCACCACAAAACCCATGCTAGTCTCTCAGGCTGAAAAACCCCCTTATCAGTTAGATTTATGATTAGCACAGGTTTAGCATAGATTTAACATAGAATAGAACTAACTTAGTCTAGATAACCAAAATATTAATAAACTAAAAGATTGTTTCTCGCTCTTAGTGATCGACGCCCTATTTACCATGAAACTCTCATCTGACCGGGTACACTGCCCGTGAAAGTGTTGTTTTAGGTAAAATTGGCAAAATATAAATTTAAAACTTGAAAGCATAAATTATACCTACACGACGACACCATCAAGTTTTTGACAGGGATTTAACTAACCAGTGTAGTTAGTTAATAAAACAACATATAAAGGCTTTTTGGGTGTAATCCTAGAAATTTACCTATTTAAAACAGTTACTCCATCTAAATCCATAGTACTCATTATTGTGGTCTCGAATAGATATACCAAGCCAAGTTCTAAAGTCTACAACATCACCGGCACACTCATATTTTGTGGAATTTGGGTAAACATATAGAAACGGATAAGGTTAAATCCTCACAATATCTAATAAGGGTTATTGTGTGCAGGTTATGTAACAAGTAATTTCATAAAAGTATGCTTGATTTTTTTTTAATTTGAGCAAAATTTAAGCATTTTAGCAAAAAATAGGACAAGTATACATTCTAATTCCCATTCCCCCACTTGAATTATACAACATCCTCGTTGTATAGATAAAACATTAAAAACAAGAATTAAAAGAATTAGAATGAGAAACTCCCATAATATTTTCCTCGGTAGATTCTCCAAGTTGAGTTTATGAGAAAAAATGTGTGTTGTAAATGCGTCTGTATTCCAGCATGACTACAATCACACATAGGATTCCAGATGATCGATACTTCACCAACTTCGTCGATTTCTTTGCAGCGAGGTCTTGTGCAAAATATAGGAAAAACATGCAAAATCTTACCTCGGGTATCTACGGCTAATTAAATAAGCTAAGTAAACTGTACAAGAAACCAATACAACGTATCTGTAAACTAGAAAACACTGTATTAAGAAACCTGTAAAAAGTATCTAAATACGGGCCACTCTGTTGAATACGCCGTATCATGTACATGAATACGCTGTATTGACATAACTGCGAATAATGTTTAAAGTGCATAAAAATAAAGGACTGATAACGTCCAGACATTCAATACGTCGTATGGTATAGAGCGGATACGCCGTATTGATGTCTAGGAAGACAGATTCGATAAAAATAAATAACAATCCGGGTTGTCTCCCGAGAAGTACTTTTCTTTCAGCTAGTTTTTAAGTTAGACTTTTTCCTTCCAGATTTCTTCACTCGGTGCGTGTCACCATCCATCCGTTGTCCTTTTTCTAAAAAAATTCTTGGTAGATTTGAGACATACTTTCTTCTTTTCTTTCCCAAGTGATATATTCACATCTTTTTACAGCAATGTATTCTTCGTTAGGTCCTAGTGAATATTTTATAGCTTCAAACTTCTCGGCTTTGCATACCCTTTTAATGGGTTGCTCATCATTCTTATTGTCTCCTTTACACTTCATTTGTCTCAGCTCATTCCCTTCTTTAATGTTACGTTTGTCATGGGCTTTGAAGAATGAATCAGTAGTAGTATTGAGGGGGTTTCCATAGTCAGATTCCTTCCATTCTTTATTACTCAAAATGATGTTGTCCATTCGTCTTTTATTCCAACTTCCATTCATCCAAGAGTGGAATAATACCTTTTTAGTCCTTCCATCCACTTTTATATGGTTTTCGAATGACGAATTTACTCGTGATATGAATTCAAGTGGATCAATCCCCCAGTTATCCCCTTCGTCTAACATCTCAGCTTCGCCATCATGGGATTCGGGATAAAATTTACCAAATAATTTTTCTACTAGCTCTCCCAAGTGGTAATTTTTCCTTCCCCCTCATTTATCCACCATTGTCTTGCATCATCAGCTAGTGAAAGAGGAAAAACCTTCATTCGTAGCCGATGGGAGTCCGCACAACGAATTTTGATTAAATCAAGTAATTCAAGAACCTTAGCAATGTGGTCCACCACGTCTTCATCAAACATACCATGATATGCATTATTTTTTAATTATATCAAAAATTCCTTGCTGAGTTCAAAATTTATATTGTCGTTGGTAATAGGCTTAGTAGGATTTGATTCAGCTTGAGCATTTTCCATGTATTTCTTTAAAATTGGTTCTGTCATAGTTCTTGTAGTATCTTCTTCAATCAATTAGCTCTAATAATTGTAATCTGTAACAAAGGTAAAAATATCAGCAGGATTTGCTCTAAAGAAAGATAAAAAAAATTAGGCACGAAAATCAAATACGAATTTTAAGGCTTCTGTTACTGTATCAGATGCTCAATACGCCGTATTCAATGGATCTGAATATGCCGTATTAATTTTTTTTGAACGGATACGCTGTATTGGATAAGAAAGTTGGATATGCCGTATCCAATGGAAGTGGATATGCCGTATCGGTTTATCGACCAGAACAATGTATTAGAGAAAACAATTAAACACACCAACAATTAAACTAAGCAAACAATTAAAGACAAATATACAAAATATACACTAATCTAAATTACACTAATCCTAAGGGTTAGATCTAATCTAATGTTAAAAACCAAAATATCAAATAAAAATCAAGATTAAATTTTCACTCCCCGACAACAGCGCAAAAAACTTGATGGTGTCGTCGTGTAGGTATAATTTATGCTTTCAAGTTTTAAATTTATATTTGCCGACTTTACCTAAAACAACACTTTCACTGGCAGTGTACCCGGTCATATGTGAGTTTCGTGGCAAGTAGGGTGTCGATCACTAAGAGCGAGAAACAATCTTTCAATTTATTAATATTTTGGTTATCAAGACTAAGTTGGTTTTATTCTATGTTAAACCTATGCTAAACCTATATTAATCTTAAATCTAACGGATAAGGGGGTTTTTCAGCCTGAGAGACTGGCACGGGTTTTGTGGTGACTAAAATCAACTTAAGACACTAAAACACACGCAAGCAAATTAACAGAAGATAAAAGAGCGGTCTAGCAAAATATAAGAAAACTGTATTAACCATTATTAATCCAATCAGAACATTGGTTTCTTTATTTAGTACAAAGATTACTTATCTTGAGGCGGCATATCACTCATAAGATTAAGGCGGTACTTCTTCCTTAAACCTAGACACGTAGAATTCTGTCACAATTAAACGCATCTGCATAAAGCATCCTTATTTGCTGATTATAGTCTATCTTAGGGATTAAAGCAATGGTGATCTTTTTAAACCATAGCTCATAGAGACTTTACCCACTTACTGCTTAATGGCAATTCATACACTAGTAGTCCACTAACCAAGTCTCTACCAATTAATTGAGAACGTACTCGTTGATCCCTAGGTCACCTGCTGGTCCAACTAAGCTCACAATCTAAGGGCAAAGATAGGTTGTTATTTGTGATCCTATTGGTCTAGATGTATAAATTACTATATGGAGAGCCATCCCGGCATCTAGATTACTTGGTCCGTATCACTAGATCTAGTTGAATGATAAGTCGCATACAAAAGCACGTAAACAAGTATAAACGGATAAACATAAACAAGCAATCAACGATAAATTAAACAATTGAGATAAACAAACAAAACATTTAGATCTTCATAATAATGGCTAATACCCAAAGGTATTAGCTTTCAAACGTCATAATCAATACAAAAGTAATAATTTAGCCTAGGTAAACTAACCGAGTTAACGAATGATACCAAAAACTGAACGATTACAAGAGTAAAGGAGATTACAAGTTGTTTCCTATGGAATTAATTACGTTGCGAGACCTCTTCTGCTCTTCTCCTCCTCTGAAAATCGACTTTTATGGTTTAGGTATCAAAAATATGATTTAGCATACTTAAAACTTATTTTTAAGTTTTCTATTTATAAGGTCTAGAAAAAGTCAATACGGCGTATCGAAAGGCTTTGATACGGCGTATCAAAAGGCTTCGATACAGCGTATTGGAGGGTTTCTTGGAGTAGGTACCACATTCGATATCTTTCAGAATATTTTATTTCCATAGCTTGAATACGGCGTATTGGTCTTCCCTGGATATGGCGTATTGATCTTGTTTCCTTCGTGGTCTTTTGTAAAGTGCAGGCACAGATACGCCATATCTTCCTTAATGGATACGACGTATTGGTTATCAGAACAATAATCTTCAAATGTCTTCGTTTAAGATCCAGAATGCGTGCCTTTTTTCTAATCTTCACCAAGTACTTCATAATTACTGCATTTCTTAAATACAAAGGATTAAGTAACAATTCTTTGCAATAATTATATAAAATGGGTTATTTTTATGGGATAAATGATACTATAAAAGTGACATTATTTGATGTCACAACCAGTATATTCTAATAAAATGTAGGAATTATCTATGTGTGCAATGATTGTATTACTTTGTTGGTGTTATATCATTCCCTAAGCTTAGGTGGTGTTATATGTCATATTTGCATAATAGTAATCATACAAAAGTGTTAGAATAGAGGAGATGAGCTAGAGAGTTTTTTTCATCATTTTCAAAGTTTTCATTCCAAAAGGGAAAATAGAAATGGGAGGGAGAAGTGAATTACAAAATATAAAGTCTTGTATAAATACCCCTCATAGATGGGTATTTATACTTATTGTTGTTCCTATTCTATTTTCCTAACTTTAGTCAAACCTTTGTCAACTTTACTTAACTTTAACCAAGATAGGCTTTATTACATATAATTACTAATAAAACTATAAAACTAAAAAAGAAATATACAAATACCAATTCATATAATAATAAACACTTTTCTTAAACCTAACAATGTCCCCCTAAGGGTTGATTATTACACGCGCTTTATCGTCGATAAAATTGGTCTTCCATTCACTTAAGATTCCCATCTTCTCATCTACTCTCGATGACTTAGACGCTTAGTAATTTCTCTTTCGAATGCTCTCATTATGTCACGATCTAGTTCACTTAGCAGAGGTGGTTTCTTCTATGGTTCAGATTGAAAGATCTTGAACTTTACTTCTTTCAAAACCTTTTTCAGTGTAGCATCAAAAACTTCACAATCTCTACCAAGTACATAGCCCGTTTCTCATTTTTCTGTTCAAGTAAATCAAACCCGTATTTAGCTTGTCGACTATTGAGTACGGTTCATATGCTTCAATACCAGGAAATGTTAATGTTGGTGCGGTTAAATTGACCTTGACTTGGTAACTCTCTATTCCTAATTGGAAATCATGAACTCTCTCCCAGATCACACGACTTCTAATGAACGTTATTAATGAATTCATCAACTTTGTTTCACGATAGTTGACCTTCTTATTCTGGCAAATATAATACAAGTCTTCAATATCATTTTTGTTCAGATACTTGAAGTCAGCTTTAAAAAAACTATTCGGTTTATCATTTTCTCTCATCACAATGATTTGTTCCATGAAGTCCAAACCGTGTGGTTGATCAGTAGTGATTCTGACAACTTCTGTAATACTGTGATTAATAGTCTTTTTGATTGTTTCTGACTCTTCTTTGATTTTGCTTGTACACTCTTTTATGCCATGAATCTTTTTAATGTTGAATTTTCAACCGTGCATCTTCATTAATTTTTTTAATTCTTTACGAACCCAATGATTCATCTTTTCTTCCAAATCAACTTTTGGAAATCGTTCTACGTGTATCTTGTGGAGTGAAAGAATAAACTTCTTCTCCTTATTATTTCCATTCTTTAGAAAGAATAGATCTTTGTTATGTAAATACCTTGGAGGTTCATTTGGATTCCTTTGTGGTCCAAAGAATATGAGAGGCCTTAGAACTGGCCGTCTTATGTCCTCTTGTCTGCTTTCCTAAACTATCTGATTCTCCATAAACTTTGTTATTTGTTCCAAATGGTAGGTGTACTCTTCAGCATTCTTGAACTGATTGCTCAACATATCATTAAGTGTAGCCTTCATTCTCGCATGATCAAAGATAGTTGGAACATGCTTATCAACATTTAGAAGTTCTGTGATTAGCTTAGGTGTTTCATCTTTTGGAATCACCTCATCTTTATCAATAACTGTTTCCTCTACCCATGCATCCCATTCCTGTTGCTTTTGTTGTTGCTTGGATACATAAGTTGTGTAATCTTTAGCTGAACGCTTTGACGAAGAACCTCTTACAGACTTTGAACTTTTAGACGCCTTATGCTTTTTCACTCTTTTTCCCCCCTCAGGAGGAGCATCATCTTCTTGATGATTGATGTGCTGTCGTGTAGGTTGTAATATTATGATTCAAGTTTTAAATTTATATTTTGCCGACTCAACCAAAAATAACACTTTAACGGGCAGTGTATACTCGGTCGGTGGGAGTTTTGTGGTAAGTAGGGTGTCAATCACTAAGAGCGAGGAACACTTTTAATTTATTAATACTTAGGTTTTTCTAATCTAAGTTAGTCTAATCTATGCTAAACCTATGCTAAACCTATGTTAATCCTAAATCTAATGGAAAAGGTGGTTTCAGCCTGAGAGACTAACGCAAGTTTGGTGGTGACTAAAATGAATTCAAGACACTAAAACACATGCAAGCAAATCAACAGAAGATAAAAGAGCGGTCTAGCCAAATATAAGAAAACTGTATTAACCATTATTAATCTAATCAGAATGTTGGTTTGTTTATTAGTGCGAAGATTTAGGCGTTACTTCTTCCTAAGATCCAGACACATAGAATTTTGTCACAATTAAACACATCCGCATAAAGCATCCTTATTTGCTGATTATAATCTATCTTAGGGATTAAGGCAATGATGATCTTGTTAAACCCTAGCTCATAGAGACTTTACCCACTTACTGCTTAACGGCAATTTATACACTAGTAGTCCAATAACCAAGTCTTTACCAATTGATTAGAACGTACTCGTCGATACCAAGGTCACCTTATGGCTCAACTAAGCTCACAATCTAAGGGTGAAGATAGGTCATTAATTGTGATCCTATTGATCTAGATGTATAAATCACTATATGAAGAGCTATCCTGACATCTAGATTACATTGTCCATATCACTAGATCCGGTTATATGATAGGTCGTATACAAAAGCACGTAAACAACTATGATGATAAACATAACCAAGCAATTAAATGATAAATTAAGAAATTAAGATAAATAAACCAAACATTAAGATCTTCATAACAATGGTTAATACCCAAAGGTATTAGCCTTTAAACATCATAATTAATACAAGAGTAATGATTTAGACAAGGTAAACTAACCGAATTAACGAATGATACCAAAAACTAAACGATTACAAGAGTATAAAAAATTACACGTTGTCTCCTATGGAATTAATCGCATTGCTCGACCTCTTCTACTAATTTTCTCTTTTGAAAATCGACTTTTGTGGTTTAGGTAACGAGAATATGATTTAGCACACTTAAAACTCATTTTTGAGTTTTCTATTTATAAGGTTAGGAGTCGGTTTTGATACGGCATATTCAAGGTGTTGGATACGACATATTAGGGGTTTCTTGGAGTAAGGACCACGTTTGATATCTTTCAGAATATTTTATTCCCTTATAGCTTGAATACGGCGTATTGCCTTTCCTGGATACGGCGTATTGGATCTTGTTTCCTTCGTGGTCTTTGGTGAGTGTAGGCACGGATATCCCGTATCTTCCTTGATGGATACGGCGTATTGTTCGTTAGAACAGTAATCTTCAAAATATCTTCGTTTAAGCTCCAGAATGCGTGCCTTTTAGCTATCTTTCACCAAGTACTCCATAATTACTACAATTCTCAAATATAAACGATTAAGTGACAATTCTTTGCAATAATTATACAAAATGGGTTAATTACATGGGATAAATGATGCTATAAAATAGACGTTATTTGATGTCATCAATGATCATCATGACCGTGTAAGTGAAATTCATCATCCCTGCAAGAAGTATTAGAGGTGGAAGACTTTTCAAATTTACGTTTCAGTACCTCCCACAATGCTGGATCATTAGCTTGATCTTGAAGACTTATTTTCATCTTTAAATACAGTTGTTGTTGAAGATCAGCTGATGAAGTTGTTTCGGTTGATGTGGTTGTGGTAGGATGAACTTGAATAACATTGTTTTGTAATTCTTGAAAAGTTCTTCTATGATCTTTGGTGCTTGTGCATTGAATTCTTGAGAAACAATATCAGGTACTTTTGATCGGAAAGCATCACGATCTTCAGTAATAGTTGCAACAATAGATGGCTTCAAGTTGTTTTCTATCAAGTCATCTGTAGCTCTTTCAGCGAGTTATGGTACAATTTCATAAAGAACTCGATCAACTTTCTTGCGAGTTTTCCAGAAATATTTAGTTGTGACACACTTTCGTTCCATGTTCTTAATCATATACCTTTGACGTTTGCACATCCTGCGAAGCGCACCTAGAATATGACTGTACTTACTGGAAATACGTCGCTTAGAGTGTGGATCCTTAGATGTAGTTGCGGTTGGGAGTGATACAGTATCCGTCAATTCTTGAGTAATATTCTTATCCGAAGATAAGATTGTCCTAGGGGATCTAGTTGGTGTAGGAATTAGTGTCTGAATCTCCTCAGTCCTAGTCTTCAAACTACCCATTTCATCATCTTTCTTCTCATCTACCTTATCTTTATCATCATCGTCATCAACATGCTCTGGATTCTTCTTATGACTCTCGGGCTCTAACCTATCATCGGAGTCATCAACATCATCATAAGATTGATTATATTTTTCACCTTCATCTACCTGCTTTTGTCTAATAGTTATTTTCAAGGATTTTTTCAGTGAACTTGTTTCTCCAACACTTTGCTTCCTCTTCTTCTCTTGAGGACTAGCAGTAGTAAGGATAGGTGTTCTATAGGCTCTAGGTGTAATCATATGCGTTCCTTGGGTAGAAACAACCGGTTGCGATTGATTCATTAGAACATCTACATTCATAAACACCGTCTTATACTTCTTGAAATCATCAACGACACTGATTTCCTTTGTTAGAAATTCATCTTGAATCAGCATCCCTCGTACAAGCACATTCCTAATAGTATACAAGCTAACCAATGGAATATCATCCTTGATAGAATGGTAATCCTCTTCAATCCTTTGAGGAATGTTTGGAAATTTCTTCATCAAGTCAGCAATTATGAGCTTGGTAAATCAAGGGTACTGGATGACTTCCTTCTTCTGAAAGACATTGTTCATGAAATCCCACCATAGAAGAGCAACATAATCAACATTTATACGATTGATCATGGCATGAAACAATTGAAGAATGTTGATCTTCGTCTGATCATGTCCAGATGTCCTTGTAGTTAAGTAGCGGTTGAACACCTTGAACATTGTTTGCCATGGTTGAGCTAGATTCTTCATGTAGAAGGCGCTCACTTTATCAACCATACCTTGATAGCCAATCCTGTGCATGAAAGATTTAATAGTCTGAATGTTGACTGGTGCGACAAATGGATTCTCTAGAGTTTCCACTGGAAAATAAAGAGTGTCTCTGAACATTAACAGGATGAGGATTGAGCAATCTACTACAGAAGTAGCTTCTAAATTCTTAGATTTTGCTGCTACAGGGGTAGTGAACAAGGCTCATTTTACACTAGAATTCCTAGACAAAGCATAACGAGAAACATATTTTTTCACGAGAAAGTAAAAACACATCTTTACCACAAGAAACACAAACAATATTCGAACCATCATTAACAGCAGTTACATTCTTGGTATTTAATACACTTTTGTTTGTTTGACGTATAGTCGAATTCATTGTTTCACACTTATTAGAACCTATACTAACACTACTGGACATCTTCTGAACATATGCAGATGGGCTCTTATCATTAGTGTTCTTCAAGACTCTATTATTTGATTTAGTGTCCTTAGACTTTGGTCTTCTAACACTATTAGAACTTTCTACACTTGTGAAATTAGAAACATTTATGTTAGTTTTAGAATCCGGTGTCTTTGTTCCTAGTTTTGTGATTCTATACATTCCTCTTGCAATTACATTCTCATTTTGTTTTTGACTTTGCTCGTTTTTATGTGTAGGATGTCAAATGACTGGTTATGACCTATCTGTATTGATCTTAGTGTCTTTTATGTTCTTAGCCTTGTCTACTATGTTTTTATTGAACGATGTTACACAGACAGATTTTCTTAGGGTCTCAGATTTGTCAAACTTAGTATTCACATTCTTCCTTTTTTAATTATTCTAAGCTTATTCTTGGGTTCAAAAATTGTCATCAAATGATCTTGATTTTGAGCACGCACATCAGCATAAGCATATATCTTTTGATTGACATGTTCAATTAATTTATCAACTTCTTTTTTATTTTGAGCATGTGTTGCTTTTATTGAATTAAAGAGCTTTTGAAATTCAAGTTTAATGTTTTCTCTTTCTTGAACAACATAATCAACTTGAGTTTTCAACAACACGTTCTCATCATTCAATGTTGGCAACTTTGATTTCCAAGAGACATCACAAGCCATTTTCTCATTTTTGATGTTATAATTTGAGTTCAAAATCAATACTTTGAGCTTGTGATCACTTAAAATCATTTTCAAATTTTTTGATTCTCTTGAGTAAATTGGCATGGATATCTTTGGAGTCACTTGAACTTTTCCTAAGTCTGTCTTTTAACAAATCATTTTTCTATTTTTCAACAGAAATTAACACACAATTTCAAATTTCACTTGTCAAGGATACTTCCAAAAGTCGATCGAGCTCATTTTGAAGAATATTTTATTTTGAAGGTCTTCCGTTAACTTTCTGTTCTATTGATTCAAAAATATTTAACATTTCCTATACTTCTTCAATGAGTTCTTCTTTAAGTTCTTTCAATTCTTTGACAAAGAGGCAGACATCGAAATTACATCAGTTTTATAAAACTCTCGCAAAGAATTTTGACTGCTAGGCATCCATCTTCATTGTCTGTCTTCTAAAAGAGTTTTATCAATCCGTGTTCATAAACCATTAAGCTACACCCATTATGTCAAATATTTTTAACAATTTACTCTCTTTTGGCATTTTTGGAATTGATAAATTCGATGTGACTTCTTTTGACTCAGAACCATTATTAAAAGTAGAAGGAATTGAAAAATATGTTTGTTCAACAAAAAACTCTTGTTGAGGAACAAATGTTTTATAAATCGCATTTAATTTTCCATAGTTAATTTAAACCATTTTGTTTCTCATTTTCAATCGAATTTCTTTCGCATCCTCTAAAGTTTCCTCTGAATTAGGTGAATCGATTTTTAATTTAGCACCATGAAGCATTTCACCATCATACATTTTTTGTTGTGCTGCAATGGCCTTCTTGAGATGTTCAGGATTTTTATAACCCAACCCAGCTTTGATAAAAAGGATCATAAACTTTATTTGGTTTCTTTCCAAGCATGTGCATTGTTTAAATTGATTGACCCATTTTATAAACAATTCGATCATGAGAACTCAGTTTCTCTTCGAGATCAACAATATCTTCAAGATACCGATTTGCTCGATCTTCAAAAGCCTTTTAAGTTAACTGAGTTTCATGTTGAATTATTAGCTTTTCATTTTCTATTTTGAAAAAATCACTTTGAATTTTATCTTTTCCTTTCAAAATTCTCTCAATGGTGTCCTTATCAGCTCGTAATTTACGTTCCAACTCTTCACATGTTTCTTTATATTTTGAACATTGAATTGTTTTTGTCTCAAATGTTTTGACCCGATCCTTACATGTCTCGAGCTCCTTTTGTAGCATCTCTTTTGATTTTTAAGCTCATTGTTTAATCATTTTTGATTTTCAGCTTCTCTTTGAACATTATATGCTAGTATTTGAATTTCATGATATTTGTCATGAGCATTTGAATCATTTTCAGATGTGCCACCATTATTTTCCACATAAGGATAATCAAATATGATATTAGAATCAATTTGATCATCATCAGATGTTTAAATAATAGTTTAATATTTCACATGACTCACTTGTTCATGAACCTTAGATGAAGCAGTTACCTCACTAACAGCCTTTCTATCATATGATGGCACAGCCTCAGCTTTACCATTAGCTGGTTGAATTCGAGCCATCGACATGACTGCAGTTGTTAACTCTTCCATTGTTTTTTCTCTATCTGAATTGTCAAGCATGAAATCATTTTCTTCATCATTGAGGTTGCTTCCAGCTTCATCTTTCATAGTTAGCAACATTTTTTCTCTAAAATACTTTGCATCACGAACTCTTGGTTTCTAAAAATCACGAGAATAGTGGCCTTTCTCATTGCAATTATAACACTGAACATTTGCCTTTCCTAGAGTAGACTCGGTTCGTGGAACACGCTAAACAATTTGATTGGTTTCATCATTTTTCCCAGTTCCTGCATTAAATGCTTGATTCCTGTTCTGTCTCCCTGCATTCCTGTTACCATTTCCACCATAACCTGCATTTTTTGTTTGTATGTCAACAAGACCATCCTGAATCACAACTTGATTTCTTGTGTTTAATGAAGTACGAAGATGATTATTAGTAGGTGTGGAGAACTTCTAAGTGATTGCTCGAGCTAATAACATCATGGCAGTTGTAAGCTTGTCTTTATGAGAATCTCCTTGTAACTCCCCTTGATATTCATCTTCATAATCATAACTGATGAAGGATGTATGACATAGTAAGGTTGTGGTGAATAAGAAGAATTTACATTAAAATGTGATGAAGAAGCATTTGAATGAGCAATAAGGGCTAATGGATCATGATTCTTGGCAGCTTTCTTTGCTTTGGATGCTAGAACACGTGGTTCAAATTGTACTAAAGAATCATACAACACATCATATGAAACTATGTCTCCAGTTTGATTATGACGAACCATGGTAACATATTTGATCCACTCAGGTTGCAAGCAATTGAGAAACTTGGTGTAGATTGACACTGAAATAGGACAAACATTATTACGATCCATAATATTCACGAGTGTTGTCAACCTTTCATACACGCATTCTAACGATTCTCCTTCTTTTGCTGCAAACTTATCAAACTCAACCTTAAAACCAAACATCAACCTTTTACTTCGTTCCCACATTTCCTTGGCATTTTTACATGCATCCACTGAATTGTATATATCATTTGGTATTGCTTAAAGAAGATTATTCATGACTTTCGCATCAGCAATGTATTGACTCTTATTTCTTGCAGTCATTTTGGACAATGGTTCAAGTATCTCTTGTTGATCGTTGTTTAGATTAGGAATCATTGGCCTCTTATAAGGTCCGTTCTGTATTGAGTTCCTATTCGCTCCCCGTCTTCAAGCTTATTATCTAAAAACCTTCTGAACCTACTTTCGCATGGAATATAATTCCCTTTCTTAAGCATTGGAGGTCTTTCATTAGCTCCTGAGTCTGCTAGAATTTGTTGATTTGAAGTAGACATGTTGTATCAAATGATTACAATGCAAACTTGGATCGTTTTGGAGATAAAGTCTTGTAATCGTAATGTTAACGAGCAATTACAACCTTGTCTTGTATTACAATGAAGTAACCTTGATTTGTGACAAAAGACTAAGTAACACGTAAACTTTTATACGAAAGCTCAATATCCAAGATTAGAAGATACGAAACCTCTTAAAATGAGCTACGAAACCCAAATGATGAGATACGAAACCTTTGAAATAGTGTTACGAAACCCAATTACTGTGTTACGAAACCTCTTGAAACAGTTTACGAAACCCCAAAACTATGTTACGAAACCTCTGAAACAGTTTACGAAATCCTAAAACTGTGTTACGAAACCTCTTCCAATGAGATACGAAACCTTCCAATATGAAAACTGAATTACGAAACCTTCAGTTAGGAAAGCTATGTTACAAAACCTCTAGTTTACGAAACCAAGTCTTACGAAACCTCAAGCTGTAATACGAAACATTCATTACGAAACATCTGTTACGAAACCTTCTGTTATGAAACCAACAATTACGTAACCTTCAACAAGGAAACCTGTGATATGAAAGCTTGAAGTTCGAAACCAAAACCAATATTTTGATACGAAACCTCTAGTTACGAAACCACAGTTATACGAAAGCTTCCACTGTTTACGAAACCAAACGGTTACCTAAAGCTCCAATTTACGAAACCTCCTTTCGTAAATTCCAAATTGCCTCTACTTTTGTAAAATCCAAGAAACCTTTTACTCTCGTAAAATCTTAGCTACGAAACCTAATAAAAACTTATCAATATGATTTTAAGCATTTTAAAGTGATAATATCAATGTTATCTTTTCAAATTGATAAATTTCTATGTTATGAAAGCTATTTTAGTGTTACGAAAGCTTGACTACGTTACGAAAGTTAAGAAATCACTTACATATGCGGTTACAGTGAGATTTTCCCGCCTAAAACAGTTACCAAAACCTATTCTTGGCTTACGAAAGCTATCAAATCCATACTTTTTGATCAAATTCAATCTTAAACAAGTATTTGTCGTAAAGTAAATATTAAACATACAATTTGATGATTACGAAAGCTATAATTATGCGTTTTAAGAACAAAAACTCATCAAATCATAAATCTAATCCTTACGAAACCTACTGTTCATCGATACGAAACCTTATTGATCGAAAATTTTCACGATTAAGCTCGATTTGATTCACGAAACACACACTAGATCTCTGCAGGCGATAGATACCACTTGTTATCTAATAGTGATCTTAGTTTGGTTCTTGTTTGGTATCTCATTGAGATTTGTAGATCTTGAAAGATCTTTTTAACACAAACGAACCAACTCATCATAGATCGTTTTTGAAGTATAGCTTTATTTGTTTGTTCGAAAACCCATAAGAAGAAAAATAAGAACAGTAAAATTCCAAGTATCTCTTCTTTGTTTTGATCTATAAACGTAAAACCAGAAACAAAATCGAAGTCAAAAACCTACCTGTGGTCTTCATAATTTTCGTCTTGCATAATTAACGACATAGGCTATGACTTGAGTTTCGGTTTAACAACACAGAAGTGGAGTTGTGTTTGAGATATTAGGGTTTGTGATTGATTATGTTAACAAACAAGTGATTTGTTGAGGTTTATGTTTCGACTGATCAAAAAGAAAGAAATAACAGAGATTGTTTTGTGGCTTTGAATTTGTAATTCTAAGGATTTAGTAGTTGATATCTTTGTAAGATCTAGCTCTTGTGTATGAATGAGATTTAAAGAAAAAGAGAGGCGTTTGTTATGAGAATTAGGGTTATGTAGTGTGCATTTTTATATAGTGGTTTATTTAGGTTAGGGTTTGTAACTTTGTGTTGTGAGATAAAAGAAAACTGGGCTGGATTTTTTTCTTAACATTGGGCTTAATCAAGTGTTCGGTTTACTTTAACTATTTTGTTGTTGGGCCTGAACAAATTTTAGATATATTACTCTAATTGAACCGAATTTTTATATAAATTTTGAATTGAGCTCAAGTTGGTACAAGTTCAAACCTTGTGATAGATGGTTGTGATTAGTAGCAAGCATTAGTTTTTTTTAAATTGCGAGTTGATAATTCAAGCCTGTTTATGTGTGGATTGATAAGGAGTTTTATAATTTTCGATATTCATTTCCCTTGTATTCGTTTGCTTATCGAGTTGTAATAGATTAGTTCTTCATTTTTGGTGTTATCGATTTTGAAGTTACTATAGGATTCTCATTTTCGATACGTAATTTTCACATTTTTGATTTCATCAAACTCGTGTAACAGTGAGTTTTATATTTTCGATAAAGTTCTAAAACGCTTGAGAATTGATTGTGTTCACATTTTTGGTTTTATCGATCTTCTGATTCATTTTCGGTTCAAATTTGGTAAAACTCACATTTTAGGTTGTATCAAATTTGTGGAGCTCATTTTCGGAAGTATTCTTTAAACGCATTGATTTCATCGAAATTGTTCACTTTACGATTTTATCGTATTGTTGATTCATTTTCATTGGATACTTTCCAATATATATATATATATATATATACATATATATATATATACACATATATATATAAACAATCCTTGATAATCACGAGTATGATGTGTTACTTTTTAGTGTTTACCGAAAATTGAACTCATATAGGAAAGTTGTGCGTACAGGATACATTTTCAGTCTTACTTAAAAGCTTATACTCAATCGAAATTGATTATTTACGGTTTTATCGTAATTTGATTACTTTTCGATTGATATTTTTGAGAAAACTGTGACAACCGAGAAAGATTTAGGTTAGTGTGCGATTGATATTTTGGGTTAAATTTTTGTGTCACATTGATCTATTTGTTCAAGGAAGTGAGATTACGTTTATTGAACGTAACAACGTTTGCCGAAAAAGAATGTTAGCATGGCTACTCAACAAAATGTTATAATCAATGATGACTCAGAGAACGGTCTAACGAAAGCAATGATGTTGCTTTATCGAGCAATCCGTCAGAGATTACTAGCATGTACAAACGACCGACTTAGTGTTTCTTAGAATGTTGTACAAAGTGGTGTAATTGATGTGCAAGGCAAGAAAGATGTGAACGTTGGCACGAATATTAGGAATGCAGAGAATCATCCACAGAATGTTGGTTACACATAAAATGCCGAGATAAAATTGCCAATGCTACGCAAAATACAACAAGATATGAAAGAGAGCTTCAACAAAAATCTTCAAGAAATAAAGAAGGTCGTTGTGTTACTACACCCAGGGGGATTATTCACAAATGAGAATGAACATGCATTTATGGTACTCTTTGGGGAGGATTATGATTCTTTCGCATATAAGTTTTTTCATAAACTAGCTCGAATAGAAAACCAAATTTGCAGTGTGAAATTTCATGAGTGTGACTCAAAGACATATTTGACACAGCTCAGGAAACAGTGTGAGGCATTTTTACTGAATGGGAATCCGAAATCTTTGGACTCTTCTATGATTAACTACTACTTGAAAGTGTTTCAAGAATACACTCGACATGACATTAAGAATATCAAAAATATGCTTATCCGTTACTTAAATGCTATTGAGAAAGAAATCGATGCAAGAGCACGTCAGGAAGAAGAATTGTAAACAAAAGAAAGAATGGACAATGAGAAACGGGAAAAATTAGTGATGCAAAAACAAGAAACGATGATCCAACAAGGTGATTGCAACAGTCCAAGGGATAATTCGGATGCTAACAAAGAAAAACAAGCGAAAGAGAAATGCATTGTGCAATTCAGATTACTTTATATACACCTTAACTTTCTATCAGGCATAGACTCAGAAAATACTTGGTACCTGTTTAATTACACATACCTTTTACCTTTAAAAACGAGCTAAAATAACCAAAAACGGACTTAAAATGCCAAATATACGCTTGTTTTGCTAATTGTATTGTGCAGGAACGGATAATTAAGAAAAGAACGAAAAACGAAGCCAAAACGACAAAACCGGACTCAGAATGGAAAAGCAGGAAAAAGACAAAGTCAAAGTCTAAGACCAAGCCTGAAAAAGTCAACCCAAGTCAACCCCGACAAATCCAAAAGTCAACATGTGAAGAAATATAAGTTTGAGGGTTAAAATTGCTAAATCCCTAAACTTGTATTTAATGAAGAAAAGGGAGGAAATGAAGACAAGGGCCAAACTGCCAATTTGGCAAAGATATACTCCAAGGGGTGAAACTGCCAAGTCCATAAACTTTTAATACACCAAGGACGAGTATTGCAAAAGGTGATATAACCTTTGGGGACTTGTTTTGCCAAGTCCCCAAAACTATAACAACACAAGGACCATGGATGCAATAAGGGCAATATCTTTGAGGGACTAATGTTGTCAAAACCCCAAACTTGTGCCCTGTCACCCCTAACCTTTTCATAACAAATTTTCCCGCCCAAATTTCCCCCCAACACAACTCACGGGTTTCTCCACCCCGCTTTTACCCTGCAACCCAAACCACCCCATGGATAAACGATTCAAAGATACTGTATATCTTCTTCATTTTCCCGCCTAAATCTCATACCCCACAACCTGCCATTGTTTGACTTCTCATAACAATCCAAACCTCTCACCATCTCATAGCCCCACATCCCCACATGGATTGCCATGTTGGCAATCCAAACCCACACCAAAACCAATCAAGGGTCTATAACACTCAGCTTTGAGGGCAAGGAAAATAGAGGGCTGAGATTTGCTTGACTTTGCACTCTCATAACAAGCACAACTCACTTGTTGTGTCTACAAGAAAGCACAACAAAAGAAGACAAGAAGAACAAGCCTTAGTTGTAATTTTTGCTATAAAAGCTTTGTAAAGCCATTATGGCTAAAGGAGTTTTTTTTAAGTAGTACAAGTAGTTTTTTATATAGTTCAAGTGTAGTTTTAAGTTAGTTTTTAAAAAGTTTAAAAGTTTTTATTGTACTTGTACTTTGATTTTAATGAAATTCAGTTAAGTTTTTTTACCTGTGTTCTAAATTTCAAGTGCTTTCTAAAAAATCTTTTAAGCTCTTGATATAAGCTATTGTTATAACCTGTTCACATTTTTTTTACAAAACTTAAAGAGCAAAGGTACTGTTGGATTAAGCAAAGCATGGATGAATAAGCAAATGTGGATGGCTTATTGGGTTATGGCTTAGTTTTAGCTTAATTATAAGCTATGGGTAGGATTTAGAGCTCAATCAGGCTTCAAAAATCCTTTTTGAGAAAAGGATCAAAGGTACATTTTTTTTAACTTTTGCTTATTACTGTAGCAATAAGCTTATTTAGCTTATTTTTTGCTTAATACTGTTTTTTATGCTTATTAGTGTGTGTTCATGCTGAAGTATGCTTAATAGTGCTTTTCATTTCATGTTTATGCCATTTGATCAAAATCTGCCTAGTATAGCTTATAAACTGTCTAGCTTATTATCTTATTTTTAAGTGCTAATTAGTTCTGTCTTTTACTTCTTTATTGTTTAATATGGTTTAAGTAGTATTTGTCCTTCCAAAATTTCAGTTTAAATTAGCTCTTATAGTTTTTAAAAGTCACTTTTAAAAATTTAAGGGGTGTTTGGGTCAACTTGAAAAACGGGTCAAAAATGCTTTGTGTATGGGTTATGGTCACTCAAGTAGTTTAAGCTTAAGTATTAAGCTTGTTTTAAGCTGTTTTTATAAGTTTTAAAGTTTTAAAATTGTTTTTCAAAGGTTTTATAAATCATTTTTCAAGCTGTGGTTTCTAAAAAAGGTATACAATGGCTTATTTGAATAAGCCATTGTGTGTTTGAATTTTAGTTTAAAAAGTGAGCTTTTGTGTGTCTTAAACAAACTGTCACAAACCCTTGGTGTCATTTGACTTTGTGCAGTCAAATCCACCAAAGATTTTAAGAGTCAAATTTTTTATCTAAAAGCCATTTTCAATCTTAAATATCAGCAGGTTTTTATGATTTTTAAAAGTCAAAAATTGGTGCACAAATCCATTTGCTAGGGTACTTAAGCTGTTTAAGCTTATTTTCTTATTTTGAGCTTATTTGACAGCTTTTAAATAAGCTGTCAAATAAGCCCCTTGATTTTAGCCTTAATCTCCCCTGGTGCAAAGGGGAGACTTTAAGCTTCCTTTTCCTAAGCTTGTAGTGTACTTAAGCCCAATTTCTTGGCTTATTTTGAGAGCCTATAAGCTCTTATATAAGCCCCTTCAGTTTCAGCCTTTAAAAAGCTTTTTAGAGAGCTTATTTTTAAGCTCAATTTAGCCTTTTCACTGTTTTAGCCTAGTTAGTGTAGGGACTGCTTATATTTCATTTCTTGGCTTATTGAGCTTATTTAATAAGCTCAATTGATTCCTAGCAGCTTATTTTAGTAGAGTAGTTAGTTTTGAGTGCTTATTTCTCATTTTCTTTGCTTATTTAAATGCCACAGTTAAGCTTTTAGCCTTTTAAAGCAACTTTTAGTTTCTGTCACTTAAGCTTTTTACAGCTTATTCAGTTTTAGCTTTTCACCTTTTTAGTGTTTATCTA
>BQNB010029487.1:0-55695 GCA_026074375.1 Tanacetum coccineum | reverse complement strand
TTTTTTTAAATGAGGGTAGTTGTTCGTAATCGTACGCATAGTGGAAGGGGTATTTTTTAAATACCCGAGGGCTCATTAAATGAGAGGACTGTTAGGCGTCGTTGTTGTAGATGGCGAAATGGGTCGTTTTTGAACAACAACCGCGGATACGAATGGAAAGGAAGTACAAAGAGTTATTTTTGTTCTTAACACGATAGCAGAGAACATAAGAATAAGACATATATTTCTCTCTTAACGTAGTCACTCATCAAACGTCCCACCACCCAAATCAAATATGAATAGAGTTTTCTCTTTTCTACCATTTGTGTCAGCACTCTTTTCTAGAACATACCCAATTAGCTGTTGTTAGCTTGCTAATCAATCGCATGACATTGAGTGCAGCAAGTGTACTAGCATCCTTTATTGTGTGTCTTTGTTTGTCAATGAAATAAGCAAGAATAGTAATTACTACATCAACAACTTCTGCTGCGAGAAATGCTTTAGCGGACTCTTTCAAATTATTTAAGATCATGCAAGATATTTCTTCCGGTGAATATTCCTCATACTTTCCCTTCTGTTCGACCACTATTACCTTAAAAGGCCATAATTTCATATCGGGTTGCACTGTGCTATCACTGAATATGTTTCTGATTAACATCTTATTATCTGAAATTTGTAAAAACAAAGCTTTAGAACACTTAACTATTACTCTATTAGCACGAAAGGAAAAATTTTAGGATGAGAAAGTTATCTCCTTAAAGTGTAGGTTTTGTGTTATATATCAAAGATGGGCGATAGTAAAACTAACATACACATGTTATTTATTTTTTTATTCCGTCTATGCCACACTTTTATTATGCAGGGAAGCATCAGCATCGGCAATAAGCTGGCTTCATATCTTTTTTGAAATTGTGCATACCTGCCATTTTCCATGGCCCTTAGTTCAGATAAAAGTAAAAGATACTTGAGTCTAAGTCAGATACATGGAGCCATAAATACGCGAATATTAATCTAATTTCACACTAATTAAATGAAACATCCAAAATAAAATAATTACCATAGTAAGACAACTTTGCTACATAAAGAAAACAACTTTCTCGTATACATTGCATGCTTTTACTACCAAGTGATCAACCTTTCCGATCATTATACTGGTGTTTACTAAGAAAAAAAGGTTGTTTTGTAAAAGGAAATGTTTTAAATGTTAATAAATGCTAAGAGGACATTGCACATAGCATTCTTCGTCAAAAGAGTCTCATCCTTTCAGAAAGAAAAGTATTCCATTTATGCTTTTCACTTTTAATGCAAGAACAATACTTTGTTTGTAACTGAAGATATGAGTACAATGATAAGAAAAGTTAACCATTTTTAAAAATATCCAATAGCACCATTTCAAATTTGATAAGTTTAGTGTCCATTACTTTTTGAACCACCTCAGTTTAGTCAACCATTCGTCGAATAATATGAAAACGCTAAGAAACACTACGGGCTGCTTGAATGAACATTTTTTACTACATGGAATACTTCTAAAGTTGATAGTATTTGAAACCGTAACAAACTGAAAAAGTAGTCAACAAAGCTTACTTTCAACTCATAATGAATTTGCATATGTAAATTCTGTGAAAGAACATGAAGGAGTTTGCAGTAATAATTACAAACCAACCTGGTAAAGCAATAGAAGCATCAGAATGCTTGGCCATCTCTGCTTTCCTATGATGCATGTCAGCCACTAGTTTCACTCACCTACTGTTTCAATAGTTAACTGCACATCACATACAAAACTCAAAATTTATTCAAAAACAGAAAATTTTGAGCAGAATATATATATATATATATATATATATATATATATCAGTAAGATCATGGACACTAAAAAAATAAGCACATAGAAAGGGGAGGGAATTCATACCAAGAGGTCGAGGTTTCGACTTTTAGGTATACAAAAGTTAATACAGGTATTATAATCTGTATACTTGCTTATTCGGCTTTTTTTTCCTTTTTAGCTTGACAAAAATGCAAAAAGGCTCGTGGTGTTACGGATGTCATTGTAGAAATGGTAAATGTAAACCTGAATGATTTTACATGATGATAAGAAAACTTTCTGATGACCTTTCATAAGTTTCTTTATTTCTGAGTTCTTTTAAGAATGCTTCCCTCATAAGCTTCTTTAACTTTCAAGATCTGTTTAAAAACACTTACTGATGAACTTACATAGCTTGTTTTATTTCCAGGCCTAGCTTAAGAACAATTAAGAAAGGTATGTTGTAATCGTAACATAATACTAAGTAATTTAACACTCATTTAACAATATCTTTCCCTTGCATCTTTCCGATATGCTGAATTGTCGCCCAAATCCAACACTAAACATTCCGAACCTACAATGCTTGCTATTATTCCACTAAAAACATGTTTTTATTCTTTCTTTATTTACTATTCCCATTATTGTTTCAACCTTGTGACGAAACAATACAATTAGCAAGTTTTACAGAAATAACCATTTCAGCTTTGAATATCTTTATTATGCTTTAACGTTAGTTAGTCGCCAGAAAGCGACCGAAGTTGCATAGCTTTCTTTTCCAAAGTTAAATTTTTTACACTCTGTCGTCGTCAGTGCAAATGCATAATTAATATAATACATTATAAAATTGAAGCTTTTTGTGGACATAATCTCGAACATTGCTCTTGTAACCTATGTAATAAACGAAAGCCGAAGGGCTATACATGTTAAGTAGATAGTTTAATAACCGTCATTCGGTTAAAGTTAGTTAAAGGTAGTTTAATGGTATTAAAATAGAAGTTAGTTAGTTAATTCGGTTATGGTTTTACCGAAAGGACACAATGGTTCATCTTGTATATATAGGGGACAAAGTCTGTAATCAAATTCAGTTTTTACAGTGATTGTAAACATATATTCTGATTCAATATAATTGAGTGATTCAATTACATAATTTCTCTTTATAATCAAACCTGGGTAACATTGGCATCAGAGCAGGTTGAGAGATCGAAATGGAGGAAAGGCAGAGGGATTCCAACGATTAAAGTAACTGATAAGAGAAAGAAAAGTGAGCGTTAGTGTCGAGCGTTTTTGGTGTTTATTGGCTTGGACCAACAGAGAGACGCGACGGTCTCAAGGAGAAAGAAACAAAGATAGCGGTTGCCAGAGAAGGGAAAGAGGCATCACCAAGAACCACACAAAGAAAAGGGCTACGGGTTAACTATTATAAAAATCCATCAGAAAACCAAATTAAAAGGATATGTCGGGAGACAAAAACGAAAACAACAAAGTTGTTTATAAAGAAATCGCCACACAATTATATCAATGCCCAGTTCTAAACAATACAAACTATACATTAATGGGATTAAAGATAAAGAAGATACAAGTGGCAAATAAGTATGGATTTAGTAAAGGAACAAGTACAATACAAAAGAGAATGATGTGAAAAAGGATAGTACTTTCTGCGTCAGCATATACTTATTCAAAAGGGTTTACCTAAAGATTTGCAAATGCACGTTGCGGATGCGAACATCGAGAAGAAATTTGGGGACCCACTAAATTCCAGATTTATTGGGACATAAGAAATACAACAGGGCACACTCGAACAACTTAAATCAGAATTTGTAGAGACCTGTAGATGAAGGAAGCTGAATCAATAGATTCATTCGCTCGGGACATTGATAGTATTATGACAAAGGCAGCTACTTGTGGAATTAACATTGATGAAGCACACGAAAGTATTACAAAAATACTTAATGCATACCCAGATAAATTTTGCCAGTAGTAGCGATCAATTGAAATGTTTTTGTTGATTTTAAGACTGTTAAAGTTGGAGGAGATTATCGGAAAACTTAAGACTTATGAAGAAAGGATTAAGTTTAGAAAAGCGAGTCAGGAAGATAATAGTGAGAAGTTGTTACTCACACGTCAAAGGAATAACAGAAATTATAAACACAACTATGGAAATGGAAGACGAGGAGGTGGTAATCAGACACGAGGAAGATGGAAGGATAGAGATGAAGGACACACCTCAGATGAGTCAGAAGGAACCGACAACAAACCGCGAAGGAATGGTGAATAAGGTCTCAAATATATTTGTTCCAAAGTGTGGAAAACTTGGTGCAATATGCTTATAATGTGCAAACAAGAAAAAGGAGAAGTGCGGCACTCTTAAGTAAGCCATGATGATGAAAACAGCACTTCTAAGTGCTTAATTGACTAAAATTAGAAACTTAGAAAGCTTGGTCGGTATAAATACGACCAAAAGCGAAGCCGTGTGATGCGGAGAATAGCCCGTGAAAAGTTTAGTCAATTCAGTGAATGAATTAAAAGGAAACACGTGTGATACGATCCGTGAAGGATCAAAATAACTCTGTGAGAAAATTAAAGTGGAGAAATTTTCCGTGTAATGATCTAATTGGCGCGAAGAATTTTCGTGTGTGAAACAACCGCAGAAAGAAAATAAGTCTGTGATAGTAATGAATGTTCAAACAAAATAAAAAAGGTTCACGTGATATGATCAAGTTGAAGATGAAGATTGGTGTGATTCAATCAAATATTTACCAAGACTAAAGTTTGTGACTATGCGAAAAATGCTCGGAGTTCAAGATCTAGGACGAAGCAAGTCAAGATTAGGGCGTGTGCTGGCGCATGAGGTTAGCATAAATCTCGACATTGCTTCAGGTACCTATTGTAAAAACGAAATCCGAAGGCTAAACATGTTAATAGATTGTTTATAACCGTCATTTAGTTTCTAAGTTATTAAAGTTAGATTAAAGGTAGTTATTGGTAGTTAATTGGTAGTGTTAATAGAAGGTTAGTTATTTAATTCGGTAATGGTATTTACCATAACCATTTCAGTTTGAATATCTTTTTTTTGCTTTAACGTTAGTTGGTCGCCAAAAAGCGGCCGAAGTTGCATAGCTTTCTTTTCCAAAGTTAAATTTTTTACACGTTGTCGTCAGATGCTAATGCATAAGTATAAATACAGTTATAATTGTAGCATTGGCACTATTGCAATCCCATCCCTTATAGGCGAAAGTAGTTGCAATAACCGGCGACTTTTGACCCGTCGATTGTGATTGAGACACACTGATATTTTAAGTAACACTGAAAAACAGTAAAAAAGAAGCACATGTATTGCAGCTGTTAAAAGATTTTGCTTTTCGTCTATGTCTTTTTTGCTTTTGGCTTTGGTTGATAGGAACATCATGTGTTCTATGGTAGCTTTATCGGCCATTATAACCTCAGAAGCCTGCATTTTACCTAGTAAGATCAGACAGACATAGGACCGCACAGCATGGGACTTTATAACCAATTTATTTATGAATGTGTCGATTTGTGTTATAATTTTCTTAATCAGCATTAAACACGTCCATAGTCTATTTTCTAGAAATTGCTATTAGCAAAATGTGAAAGATTTACCTTATTATGCATCCAAGTAAGAGGATAACATAACAAATTATGCACTAACTGATCACCAAAAATTGTATGTGATGGCTGTATTGGGTCAAATCGTCTAACTTCTGCAATTTTATTGTAGAAGAGTAGATGAAATTTTCTAATAGTTGCGGGTCAACACAATCTGACCGAACCAAAAAAAAGTTGTGTTTTGATTTTCCTTTTGCAAATATAGATGCACAAAGCCCAATCGAGAATACAATATCCTTTTAATGGGAAATATATAGGTACAGGTTAGGATTTCGTATTAAACGTACCATCTTTTTTGTCGTTGTAGACTTGCCAGAGTCAACATGTTCAATGACGAAAATACCGACATGAGTCTGTTCCTTAGCCATCTGAAATATCAAAACAAACAATTTACATCAGTCGAAAAAAACCTTCCTTGGGTCTAAACGATATATGAATGGAGTACGTATTTCATTAACGTATTGTCACAGAACAAAGGTAAAAATGAGGGATAATACCAATAGATCTAAACGATGTAAAATATGACTATGATATATACCTTGGGTCTGAGTAGAACCTAGTTCTGGAGTATCAATGTTTGCTTTTTGGGAATTTGGACAGATGCTGGTTTCAGGAACGTCTAGACTGTCCATCAAACAACTTTTCACATTTCTGCTTAGAAAATGTACATGCATATTCCCGGTTGGCAAATGGTGTTGTGATATACGTTTTCAATTATTGGCAATAGAAGAAGAGGCTCCAATGATTTGCAACCGTTTAAAATGAGCAAAAAATTAAAAACAACATATGAAAAGGCGATTTCATAAACACCGTAGTCTAACATAGAGAAACCATTCAATGCTAAACGATATACAAAAAGTATTTACCTTCAGATTAAGTAGAACACGTTTCAGGAGAGCTAATCACAACATTTTGGCAAAATCTGTGAGTAACAACGCTGGGGATGGCTGAGTCATAAAGAAAAAATGTTACCAGCAATTAAAAAGGAAGAAATAGACAAACAACTATTACAAAAAAGACTACTTTATAGAAGACGAAATAACATAGGAAAATTTAGACGCTGAAGTACATCTAAAGGATACGTACCCTGTCTCTGTGTAAAACCCGGCTCAGAAATATCAATCCCTGTATTTTGTAAATGTGGGCAGATGCTGTTACCAAGAACACCTGTACAACGTACCACGCAGCTGTTTCGTGCATTCAAGTACCAATCTTTTGATATGTTGATAGCGATGATCATTCCCACACATGTGAATCGGACGACCTGCAGTTGCCATTTAACAGTTTTTTATATAACATGTACAGAATAATCAAATATCTTTTTCTTTTGAATTATTATGAACTTACCTCATAGCTTTCTAGATTTAAATATATTAAATTTTACGCTTCGAGCGGTTCTGCCCCACTTGAAGTGTTCTCTTTTTAACTCAAGTATTGGTTCTACTTCTACCCATTAGATGATTCTGCCCCACCGATGTTTTTTCATTTTTTACCTAAAGTCTTGATTCTACCCATTAGATACATTACACGAAAAAACACAACCCGACACATACTTACGACCATTTTAGTGGATTTTAAAAAAGAAACATGTGTTGCTAACTCATTTTTCCTATTTTAAAGACAGACGGAAACTACAAATGAAAACTGAATATAGTAATAGTACCTTCCAACTGAAAGAAGACCTCTGCATTTGTCAGAGCGTAGCTTTTCTCATAATAAGTCTAGTTCAAATGAACTTCAAGGTGAGAGTTGGTCTTCATATCCCGACTAAAAAATGCAATTGTCATCAGCAGCATTGTTGTTGGTCCAACGCTACCCATAACACATAAATTATTATTTGACTTTTCCTTCAGTAGCGTTGCTTGCAACAGAATTTCACAGCGTGTTCATAAGATATTAACTAAAACTTTTTCTATCCTGAAAAAAGCAAAATGAAGTGATAAGCAATCCCTTAGAACTTATTTTACAAACACCAGCTCAGATTCTAACAGTTAGTCCGCAAACTATTATCGCTCGTTTGCTTTTTCAAACAGCTTATTTCACTTGCAAATAAATCCCAAACACTAAAAAATTGCTTATTTGTAACACCGAACATAAAATTCCCGTATACTCTATACTTATTCATCAAGTATACTCTTACATTGCATTTTAAAAAACGTAACCTAAAATCGCATACCTACCCACTGCTAATAATCACATGGCATAGTAAGTGTTTTACGCTTATGAGCTTATTTGACTTAGCTTATGAGCTTATTTTTCTTTCGGCTAATATTACGGCTTATGAGTTTATTCACCAAAAATAAACAACCACATTAAAACTCTTATAAAAAACTAAATTCAAAATGCTTATCATAACACGTGACTAAAATCACAATAAAACACATTTTTTTCATATATCATTTTCAATAATTAATCAAAACCTAATTTCCCAAAATCACATCTTATTTTAGTTTTTTAGCCCTTCACTCATCAAAAAAACATTTGCAACAAATTTATAAATGCAAAAATGACTCTTACCTGTTAAGCAACGAATAAGACCTTATTGGCTAAAGCCAATAAGCTAATGGTAGGTAATAAGGGTCTGCTCCATCCTTACACTTGCAGAACGGAACCTGCCAAAATAAAAAACCCCAATTCAATACTTAAAATAAAAAAATTACATAAACCAAATCCAAAAAACCCTAAATTAGATTGTTTAAATGAGATTCACAAACCCTAAATTAGACTTGCACCGTAAGATTTTAGACACCAATGATTTTGTGTGTGTGTGTTTCTGGACACTGCATGATGTGTGTGTGTGTTTTTCGGATGGTGGGAGATGAGTCATAAGGGTGAGGGAGACACGTGTGCTTGTTACTCCTTTATGATTAAATGAGAAACCAGGAAAAAACGGGTCGAGCCGGTGCATTTATTAAACTGCATTGGGATGACAAACCCGACCTTTAATATAAAGGTATAATACAAACTGAACATTTAAGTAAACCTATATATTAAATGGTATTTACATTAAATAAAAAACATAAGGACACACTAAGAGCAATCGGTACAGCTGAGCCATAGGCTCGTGCCATACTAACAACCCAAAAAATTGTTGCGCCAACCATACCGTATGTGGCGCCATAGCCTCTCGCGCCATAGCTATCAGCCGGCGCCATAGCCCATTTCCTTTTTTTTAATTTCTAGTCGTTTGCAACGGGTATATTACCCCTTTTTTGAATTTTCTAGCCGTTGAAGGCATCATAACACCACTTTTTTACCCCTTAAAAATTCTATAAATACCTCCTTATTCCTTCATATTTTACACACTCCTTCAATATATTTTATAACACAATATTCGCTACTTTTTATATTTTTTTCTCTTTCAAAATGAATCCCAACTATCATTGGATAACTAATATGCTCAACGACCCTTCAAACCAAATTTCGGGCTCTTATTCGGCTAATCCAAACTCGAACCCCAACCCCAACTTTCCCAACTTTAACCCGTTTAATCCCGATCACCAATTGCTCTTTCAACAATTCCAACTTCAACAACAAATGTCGCATACCAATCTTTCTCAACAACAAATCGGTAGTTCCCAACAACCATCTCAAGAAATTCAAGAAGAAGAAGACGAGACGGAACCCGAGTCCCAACTGACGTATAAAAACCGGTTCACTGGGAAACGTGTCAAGGACAATTGCTAAAAAAACGTTAACCCGGAACCGCAACCCGAAACCGTCCGAGTTCGAAATTTTTAGAGCCAAGAAGAAGAGTTGCTTTTGGCCAAATGTTTCATTCAAATATTCGAGGATCCAAGAGTTGGTTCGGATCAAAAGAATGATACATTTTGGTACAAAATTCGCGATGCATATAATGAGCAAGCCGCGAAAAAGGGCTTTACAATTAGTACAAAGAACATGTTGACGGGAAAGTGGACTTCTATGAATCGGGATGTTGGCAAGTTTAATTCATTGTATAATGAAACGAAGGCTATGAGTGGGGAGAACGATGCAAATTTGATGACTCGTATCGAAATCTTGTATCGAACACACGAAAAATCAGATTTTTAGCACAAAAGTGCTTGGAACTTTTTGAAAGGCAAGCACAAGTGGAACAATCCCAAATTCACAAATGCAAGACGAAACCGGAATCGGGTTACCAACATCAACGAGGAACCCGAGCTCTTTGGAGACGACGCGTTACCTCGTCCACCCGACATGCATATGATTGCTAAGAGTCAACGTTCTTCAAACTCTACCGCTAGTTCCGGGTCAAACCCAGCAATGTTTCAAGAAATGATGCAACAACAACTCGAGATAGAGCGGAAGGAAAAAATAGAGCGTATTGACCGCGAGGTGAACTCTCGAGTCGCGTTAAACGATTCTAAAAGGGTGGCCGAGGACTTGAAAGTCTTACAAATCTCGACGGACAAGATGGATCCGATTGACGCGGCTATTGTCAACGCACAAAAAGCCCGAATCCGTGCTTTATATCATCCGAATAACTAATTTAGTTTATGTATTGTTTTTAGTAATTTTTTTCATATTTTTTTTAAGAATGTAATGTTTTAATTAAGTTTAATGAAATTTTATTTAAGTTTAATTAAATGTATTTGTTATGTATTTAAAAAAAAAAAGTGTTATGGCTTGAGCCAACGAGGGAGGCATTTGAATGTGGTGCCATATCACTTTTGCTGATGTGGCAGCACTTTTTGGTGCTATGGCTTGAGCCATGCCACCGGTGTACCCAATGCTCTAACTCTTTTTCCTACAATATGCATGTCATCACATGATAAAAGTCACTTTTATCACTTTTCATTGTCTTTTTCTTTCATCTTCTTTGACGCACCATTTACATCAATTTCGGCGTTAATGTCCGGCCAAATATGAAACTGCCTTATTTTTCATTCCTTTCAAATTTAAATCCAAGGTGGTTCCTAACATAATTTCAAGATGGGTCCAAAAAAAATTATATAACCTTCTAAGCAATTTTAGGTTTCAAGGTGGTTCCCGGGCACCACCTTCAGATGCCTTGGCTCGCCTCTGATGTGCTTGCATCACACGATCAATCAATAGAATATAGAACCATTGTATACATTCAAATATGAAAAAATTATCTAATACCTTGCTATTGCTACTAGACCATATCAGCAATAGCCAAATATCATCAGAAATAATCAAATAGATATATTACATATAGTAGCTAAACCATATTAGCAAAACACAAAAACATTATTACAACCATTTCGATCTAACTACAAACCCAAATTTAGGCTAGACCTTCATTGAAAACACGAACAAAAGCTTGCATCTCATCATCCGTTAGGCAAACACCAATCTCCATATCTTCATACGACTCTTTGCAAGCATCGATAGATATTGATCCAGAGTAATCTATCGAAACTTTTTCTATCTTTTTAGGTTTGCCCCATCCAAAATCTAGTTCGTAAAGTTTGATCTTTGGTGTTCCAGAAATCCCGATTATCGTTGTTGGCATCCTGTCAATATTCAAATCATCTATGGGCTCTTTCTCTTTCAAAATGCCATCCTTGTCTGTTAACAGTTTGTGTAGATTTTCTCCAATTAGTCTTGCAGCCCTTATGAATCCTTCTTTTTCGGTCAAATGATCTGTTTTTGCAGCGATTAGACATGCCCATAGACAGTTGCCAAAATAGGCCTCGGGGATTGGTGGATCTAAACGGGCCTTACAATCTATTGGTATCACAAATAGTTCTAGCTCATCATTGCGTGCTTTTGCAATGCTAGACCAAATATAAGCACATGTTACCGTGAAAGATGATACACATGGTAACGTTGGTAGTTTTGTAAAAACTTGTTTTTTCAACCAATCAATATTGGTCCGTGACAGGATAAAACTGCCACGGACCTTGTTAGTTCGACCAGATAAGTACGGAAATTGAAAATCTTCTTCAAAAAAAGATTCAACTTTCTTACGACTTAAAGAAGTTTCATCTAGTTTAGGATATTTCACGACTCTATCGTACAATGGCAAAGTATCATTAGCTAAAAACCACTCATCTGTACCATGTCGAGCAACTGATGTCCACGCCTTCAAGAAACGAAACTGAGTGCTTGCATTGTTAGAAGACTAAATTAAGACATAAGACTTTATGTTATATTTACCTTTATTAAAACTTTGTATTATTTACTGCCATAGATTAGTAAACGGTAGATAACAATATTAGGCCCAAAGCCCATTAGCCAAACGGCATATTAGGAGATAACCGTCATGTGAAAAGGTACGACCCCTAATCACACCGGTTCATCTCATATAAATACTCTATGTAATTTACGTTTGATTAACACATATCAGATTATTAGATACTTCTCTTGTTTTTTACTTTGTACATCTTTTCTTGAGTATCAATATGAAGTTTTCTGCAAATCGAACATCCGAACACCCCTTCAGCGCAGGAACACCAAACACCCATCCTGTGATGAATTGGCGGGAACTTTTTCCCTCCAACACAGCTTTTAAACATTGGCATCAGAGCCAAACTCTTGGGAAACAACGAAAAACACTCTCACAAATGGAGTTCATGCGAAGAAAAATCAAAAGGGAAAAAGAAAGTTTCCACCCTTGTGCGCGTCGAATTACAAAAGAAGGCAAAGCCTCACTTCGAAACAGGATTGAACAAATGAATCTGTTAAATTCAAACTTGCCGCAAAACAAATTCAAAAACTACACATGTTTTTATTGTATGCAAGAAGGGCATATCAAAAACTCCTGCCCGACTAAACGACGTGATGAATTCCTCTACGCAAAGGCAGGAACAATATCCTTCAGGCATGGAGACGAGGCAACCAGGGCACGCATAAGGAAGAACAAGGAAACAGTGATGTGTTTCAAGTGTCGTGGGTTAGGACACTTCGCAGATGCGTGTTCACAGAAAAACGCAAAAATAATGCAGAAACAAGAGAAAGAGGAGATAGCCGCCACACCACCATTACCCGAACCAAAAGTAAGCCTTAAATATCCCGAATTTGTTCACTTTAAAACCATAGGAATATTAGATGGTACTGATAAGGGAACATGGGACGATTTTTGGTATTTAAGTAATACATCCAACAAACACATGACTGCCAATTTGGATTTTTTCTTAAACATTAAAGAAGAATTCCTTGTAGAGAAATTGGAAAAACCGAAAAAATTCTTATTTTCATATGGTATTGGGGAGGTCATGATAAAGTATGGAGAGGGAACATATGAGATACCAGGGGTGTACTATACCCCCGAAGTTACCCTCAATATTTTGTCAAAAGAATTACTAAGGAAACAAGGGTTCGAAATTATTTGGAGTGGAGATAGATGTTCGTTGGTATATATGTTCAAGGATAAGCAGGGAAGGAATATAAACATAGACAAATTAAGGGAACAACACAACACCTACTTGGAAGATTACTTTGACATGATTGATATGAGTGCAAGTATCCAAAGGGAGATTGAACAACCTTACGAGAAGGAAGACATCAAGACGGAAATTGAAAACTTCCAAGATTGTGTCACGTTTTTAGATTTGATCAAAGAAGGAAGGGCACTTAATGACAAATGGGAAACACACCGAGACAGATTCAACAGAATCACAACATGGTTCTTTAACCATTTTCTCATGAAGCCATTACCGGGATCATTGCCACCCATAATAAAAGGAGTAACAATTCACCTTTTCGACTTATATGCATTGATGGAATGCATGGGTGGATACAAAAGTGTGCAATTTGAAGGCGACTTTGAAGGACTTGCGGAAATACTCGGATTAGAGAGATCTGATGGAATGGATATCAAACAATGCTATTTGGACTATTTGGAACCACTTGTCTCTGACTATAAAGCGGCACGACCATCAATTCCCACTGGAGGATATGGAGAAGAAGGCATTAGGCGCTTCGATGGTTACCACGGAGTTGGTAACATGGATGGTTCATTGGCTGCAAAAGAGAAGGTAGGAGTCAAGCATTTTGGAATCACCCTCAAGGAGGAAAAAGAAGGCAAGAACAAAGGCATTGCACAACGAGATGATGAATACATGGCTAGGATCAAATGCTACATATGTGAAAGAACGGGACACTTCGACTCTGAATGCACAATGGAAGACGAAATACCAACTGATGAAGCATCGACATCAAGACAACAAGGCGAAGAAGATACTCAGAGTTTTTCAAGTGATGGCTTTCATGTCATCGTTTGAAACGTGCAGAAGATGGAAGCAAAACAAGACCAATCTAACATCAAGCCTTATATCTTACAGGGGAGATTGTTAGAAGACTAAATTAAGACATAAGACTTTATGTTATATTTACCTTTATTAAAACTTTGTATTATTTACTGCCATAGATTAGTAAACGGTAGATAACAATATTAGGCCCAAAGCCCATTAGCCAAACGGCATATTAGGAGATAACCGTCATGTGAAAAGGTACGACCCCTAATCACACCGGTTCATCTCATATAAATACTCTATGTAATTTACGTTTGATTAACACATATCAGATTATTAGATACTTCTCTTGTTTTTTACTTTGTACATCTTTTCTTGAGTATCAATATGAAGTTTTCTGCAAATCGAACATCCGAACACCCCTTCAGCGCAGGAACACCAAACACCCATCCTGTGATGAATTGGCGGGAACTTTTTCCCTCCAACACAGCTTTTAAACATGCATCACCAAGACTATGGTGACTAGTCATTCCAATAGAGAAACCATGGTTTGGAAAAAATGTTACTTGAACCGAAAAGACTGGGATCTTTACGTAATCAGGTAATTTAACACATTGTCCTAGTCGAGGTATGAGATGATAAAAGTTCTCACAATTACGAGGATGGTATCCTGTAAGCTCACTGAAATCAAGATTATATTCTGCAAACGTAACCTTAACAGAATCACCTTCATCGGAACGAATTTCGGGTATTTTAGTACGAGTACAAAACACGATTAATTTACCAACAAAAGGGAAGAAATATTGTAGTGTGGTTGATAAAGAGTGTTCAAGACTGGGAGCAATAGTTTCCATAAAATGTGTTTTAGTGATAAGTGGTAGCTCATAGAAGAAAAGATAGTGAAGTGGATGCTCAAGTAGCCAATAGATGTCCGAAAACGTCAAAGGCAACGACCGTTCACCGGCTATGGAGGCTGGAGGTGGTGATACTTGAGACTCTCGAAGGATAGTCAAGTTTGGAAGGGTAGACATGGTGATGCTTGCAATGTGGTTGATCGAATGTGTCTTTATAAAAAAGGTTTAAAGATGCATGAGAGTTAGGGACCACAGTGTAATTATTAACATCCTTTATTTCATTTTGTTTTTTACTTGAAAATGCTCTCCTACGATTCCAACTTTATGATCGTTTATTAGGGTTATATACAATTCGATGAAGTTTGATCAATGGGACGTTAGCCAAGTAGCCAACATTTTAACGTGCATGTGTCATGGTAAAACATGTTACTAATGCTTTATACGAACACATCTGTATTTCTTTAAACAGATTTATTTCCATATCAAATAGATGTGAAGTTGATAATTATTAAAAATCTAGACAACACGATATGTTAAATTCGTTTAAAGCTTTTAAACACATGTGTCACGTATAAGTTAGAAGAATCAAATAATGATACAAAGAAGCTGTGTTGGGCACTAGGTTTATCGATGTTTATAAAGACTTGAACTTTTAAAATAAACTATTTTATAAAATAAGTTTTATTTGTCACAGATACTCATGCAAACTTTTATAAGTCATAAGACTACATAAGCTCAAACCCATATATAGAAAATGGTTTATGCGGGCTTATAGACAGTCAAATTACATAAATACCTTTAAAATATACTAGTAATAGATTTTAACGCAAATACTAAAAATATATTTAAATTTATTTTGATTTATTTTTTATATGATTTTACAATATAATATTAAGTTTCAACCAATGTTTTAAAACCCGGGTTTTTAATTGACCCGGTCACGTCACTGGTTCACCGGTTCAACCGGTCGGACCGCCGGGTCAAACCGGTTCTATGTCCAAAGAAGAAAAATAGTTATGTGTATATACAGTTTGTAAGATAAGAGCAACACAAATAATAAATAGGTATGCCTAATATCAAACAAATATTTATAGCTCGTTTTTGACATCCAACAAATTACTTGTGGGTTTAAAAAAAAAAAACTGTAATATTTTGCTATGAAAGTCTATAACACATATGATCGATCGGCTACATTCATTAGTCAAAAGTCAAAACATCAAGCCTACCTTAATATTTCTATATCTCTCACGCCTCTTCGTTATTATTATTGATATAATAAAAACCTACAGATTTCTATTTTCCTCATCCACCACCGTAGCACTATGCCAACTTACAAGAAACCAATACTGCAATTCAATCATCCATTGTTTTATGCTTCGGTTACAATGATCATGTCCCATTACACAACCATTGTTGTATCATTTTCTGTCTTTTTATCACATAACGGTTAAACCGGCCGGTTTTTGTTTGGCGGTTCGACCCGGGTCGACCAAAACCCGGCGGTTCAATCCGGTTCAATTTTAAGCAAAAACCCGGCTTACAACGGACCGGTCACCACTCCAGTTCCTGATTCAACCGGTTGAACCGGCGAGGTTGAACCGGTTTTTAAAACATTGGTTTCAACTTTAAATAATTATTAAACAACTTTATAAAAAGATAAACTTTAATTTTCAGCTTATAAAATAAGCTTGAACCCAAACCCAACCTAAGCTATAACTCTAGCCCCAATACCAACCAATTACGCCAAAAGGATAAGTATGTAGGACACTGTGTCTATTTTCGGAAACTCCTCATTTCAATTCACAATGTCAATAATTAATGGCGTTACGCACAAAAACTTGCATGAGTCAGTATCGGTAATCCAGCAACACTCAATGAGTGGGTATTGATTTTTCAAAATAACTCAGTTTTATGTTGAAACCAACATTACTTTTATCAGGTGTGATTAATGCAAAAGTCATGTTTTACACTATTTGCGTATTAATTTCTACTCCTTCCGTCCTAAAATTATTGTATTTCGACAAAAAACAAACAATTTAAGAAAAATACATTTATTAGTGTTTTCTCTTTCTTACTTTTTGACAGAATGACAGTTTTACCCTTAGTTAATTAATTAAAATATTCTTTAAAGTTTGTAATTATAATTTCAAACAAAGATATACTAAACTTAACCAAATTTTCCTATCTATTTTTAGTAGTAGACAATTAAATTGAAACATTTTAAAAAAGAAACATGAACAATAAAAATAGGACGGAGAAAATACATAAGACATAAAACACTATGGTCTAATCAAATTTCTTGTGTGGGTTCGGTGGGTTGTGTGTCAGGGTATCGAAGGTAAGCGTCATGGTCGGTGTATATCGAAGGTAAGCGTCATGGTCGATGTATAGCTCATTTCTTAAGACATCCACAATGGTGAACCTATTAAAAAGTTTATAAAAGTGTCACATCATCTAATGTCATTAATTCATAAAACATTTTATATTATGAACATATTCTCACTATGAATAAAGCTTTTTGAGGTTTATATTTTTAAGTATTTCACAATCATCTTTTAAATGTCATTAAATATTTTGCATATAAAAAAAAATAAAAAATGATAAATATTTTTTAGACCTCTTTATAATCCTAGACCTTTTTCATGTCACTTAAGTATGAAATGGTTTCTCACTATGGAGCAAAAATTCTTGGACCCCTTTAAAAAGTTTTAGACCTATTTATAAACCACCATTGTGAATGCTCTTATGTTTTTTACCGGGTGATTGCGATCACGTGATTTTAAAGTTTTGTTGGTCTTTGATAGCAGGTTATTTTTCATTGATTATTTGAATTTTCGCAATTTGTAATTATTAAATATTGTTGTAGTTGTCACCGTAATTTCGCAATTTCAATTGTAAGATCAGTTTAGAGTCCAAAATTTCGTTTAAGTGTCATCGTAATTACTGGCCTCTCATATATATAGGGTATGTTTGGCAAAAATAACTGTTGCTGGAACTGGAGATGAAGCTGTAGATGGAGATGGCGATGAAGATTATGAAAATAGATTATTTTTATAAGCTGCATGAAGTAGCATTTGATTTTAAGAGATTATGGAAGATTATTTTTTTTATAATCTCTTATAATTTTGTCTACCAAACGAAGCTTATAATTTAAGTAGCTGATTTTTCAAAAAAAATAAGCATAATCTCTTGACAATCTTGTGTACCAAACATGCCCATATATTATAGATCCGTTTTAAAATAAGTGTTAAATTTAAAATTGATAAAACTAACTATTTCATCAATAAAATCACTCTTACTTATATATTTATTCTCTCACTTGAAAAAAATATTATATTTTTACATTTGCCTAATCTCTCATTAGAATTGTAAATTGAACAAGTAGAAAATAAGATTTTATTTAACTAAGCGAGACTACTTGCATTTCACATATGTGTTTGAAGTATAAAAATAATAATATGTTTGTCCATCATATGATTATATGCCTCGCTGTTCTTTTGGTGTTTGATGACTATGCGTTTAATAGTCGAATGTGCAAATGTTAAAAATATTTTGTCTTTATTTGGCAATTCCGAAATAATATCTTTATGTATATCAAAATGAAACATGATCTTAAATATTAAATGTATACATGATTGACATAAGCATGTTGTATTACATGATTGACGTGTTAGTTGCTGTTATAAAACGACATGCAATAAAGTATTAAGAAAGAAGGAAAAACAAACAAATGAGAACACAAGAATTTAATGTGGAAAACCCTTGCGGGAAAAAACCACACGCACAACCGATGAATCACTATAATGAATGGGGAGGTTACAAAGAATGTAGGGTGTTAATTTTTGATGATGTCTCTAACCCTATGGCATAAAAGATGTATTTATGAGAGATACTAAAACCCCAGTTTAACTTGTAAGACAAGATTAGGATATGTAGAAGCTTTCAGACTTTGGCCCATTGGCCCATTACTTTCAGTAACCCAAATTCGGATCACATATCAACAATCTCCACCTTGAGACGAATTAACTCTTGTAGCAAATAACACTTATCAGGTGTTAAGAAACTCATCATCCTTAAATCATCATGCACCAACAATCTATGGCAACTAGATTGTCATACCAACTAAGGATGAGCAAAGCTCAAACTTAGTGGTTGGAACCGGCTTCGTCATCATATCTGCCGGGTTATTATGAGTGCTGATCTTTTGAATCTTCACATCTCCTTAAGCTATAATACCTCGAATAAAATGGTATCTCACATCAATGTGTTTGGTTTTCTCATGAAACATTTGATCCTTTGTAAGGTATACGGCACTTTGACTATCACAAAATATGGTAGTGCAAGATGTGAATCTAGAAAGATCATTAAACAAATTTCTCAACCAAATGGCTTCTTTGCAAGCTTTAGATATCGCCATATATTCCGCTTCCATAGTTGATAAGGCAGTAATAGCTTGTAAGTTTGCCTGCTAACTAATAGAACATCCCCCAATAGTAAACACATAACATGTTAGAGATCTTCTTTTATCCAAATCACCAGCATAATCTGAGTCTACATAATCGGCAAGTCCATATTTGGACTTTCTGAACTCTAGACAAACATTAGAGGTCCCACACAAGTATCTAAAAATCCATTAAACAGCTTTCCAATGTTTCTTCTCGGGATCAGCCATGTATCTGCTAACAACACTGAATGCATAAGATAGATCAGGTCGTGAGCATACCATAGCATACACTAATGATCCGACCGCACTAGAATATGGAACTTTTGACATGTACTTATCTTCGGCATCTGATTGTGGACATAATGCTAGAGATAGTTTAAAATGTGCAGCTAATGGAGTATTCACTGGTTTTGCGTTGTGCATGTTAAAACGTCGAAGAACCTTTTCAATATACATTTGTTGACTTAAGTATAGCTTTCCAAACTGCCTTTCCATAATTATCTCCATTCCTAGAATCTTCTTTGCTGCATCTAGATCTTTCATATCAAATTCATTGCTAAGTTGACCTTTTAACTTTTCTATTTCTGTTTTATCTTTTGCTGCAACTAATATATCATCAACATAGAGTAGCAAATATATGGGTGAACCATTAACTAATTTAAGTTAAACACAACTATCGTAATATGATCTTTTGAAACTTTGAGACAGCATAAAGGTGCCAAACCTCTTATACCATAGGAGGGGTGATTGTTTAAGGTCGTAAAGGGATTTCTTTAATTTGCATACCAAATTTTCTTTTCCAGGAATCACAAAGCCTTTAGGTTGTTGCATATAAATGTCCTCTTCTAATTCCCCATGCAGAAATGCAGTTTTAACGTCTAATTGCTCAAGCTCGTAATCATGCATCGCAACAATACTAAGAAGAGTAAGAATTGAGCTATGCTTCACAACGGGGGAGAAAACATCCGTGAAGTCAATACCAGAATTTGGGTTAGTTTTACCAGCTTTATTCTCTTTGTTCTTCAACTTAAAACATTCAAATATATCATGGCCTTCATTCTTGCAATATTTACAATATTTATTATTTGGCTTCTAATTTCTAGACTTTGTTTTGCTCCTATTGTTACCCGAGTTTCTACCCCTTTGGTTACCATTTGTGTTTTTATCGTGTTGTCTGCCATGAATAATCAGACCTTCTGCTTGAGAACTCGAACCTTCAGATGACACCATATATTTCATTTTTTCCTTGGCATGCAAGGCTTCATAAACTTCTTCAAGTGTTAAAGTGTCACGACTGTATAATATGGTATCTCTAAAGTTTGAATAAGAACTAGGCAAAGAACATAAGATAATCAAACCTAAATCCTCGCTGTCATATTTTATCTCCATGGATTGTAGATCAGAAACTATTTCTTTGAAAACTTGAAGATGATCCATCATCGATCCTCCTTCTTGCAACTTATAGGAAAATAGCTTTTGTTTCAAAAGCATCTTACTGGTGAGGTCTTTTGTCATGCATATCTGTTCCAATTTTAACCATAACGCAGCAGCAGTCTTTTTTGTCAAAACCTCCTGCAAAATATTATTAGATAGATGAAGATGAATATGGGATAAAGCCTTACGGTCTTTTTGTTTCTTATCATCATCGGTCCAACTTGATGGCATTTTGTCATGCCCAAGTAACGCATCATCTAGATCCATCTGAGCCAAAAGGGCTCTCATCTTGACTTGCCATAACGAAAATCTTGAGTCTCGATCAAGCAACGGTAAATCATACTTGAAACTAGCCATGTCGATAAAGATTGGTCACCACAACAGAAAGTGATGAACTAGAAACAAATATTATGAATCTAGGGTAAAGGCTCTCGATACCACTTGTTATAGAATGACAGGAAATAAAGTATTAAGAAATAAGGAAAAACAAACAAACGAGAACACAAGAATTTAACGTGGAAAACCCTTGCGGGAAAAAACCACGGGCACAACCGATGAATCACTATAATGAATGAGGAGGTTACAAAAAACGTAGGGTGTTAATTTTTGATGATGTCTCTAACCCTATGGCATACAAGATGTATTTATAGGAGATACTAAAACTCTAGTTTAACTTGTAATACAAGATTAGGAATATGTAGAAGCTTCCAGACTTTGGCCCATTGGCCCATTACTTTCAGTAACCCAAATTCGGATCACATATCAACAATTGCACTCATATCATGTTGTTTCGATTCATAACGAATTAGGTAAGTCAATATAAATAAACATTTAAGCGACACATAGTCTTATATACTAATCTCACTGATTATTGTGAAATGCATGCCTAAAATCGTTTACATGTTTTAATAGCTATACCGTATGTCTTATGTTTTAAAATAGTTACCTCATCACACTATTTTTGTTAAGTATACATGCATATACTAAATTGATGAGAATCACTTTCAAACATTCATGTGTATTCTAGTACCTTGAACATCATATCTTAAACTTAAAAGGTTAGAATAGTAACACCTTAGGTAGAATGGCCAACGATTAAGAGGAGGGGAAACATACTAATACACATATAGTCATTTTACAAATACTCTTAAGAACACATACATGCGGTTCTTACTTCCTAAAAACAAACACACAAAAACACTCACTACTTATCACCTAAGTTCCAACATACAATTACTTTCTAGAAACATATTTGGTTCAAGCCTTTTAACCTCAAAATAATTATGTTACATCAATACATTATCAAGAGCACTACAAGAAAAAGGGGAACATGTGACGGTCTTTTCCCAGGTGACATTTGTCGCTGGGGAATATGCACTAAACGACAAAAATGGGTCCTACGTGGCACCAATTCTCGTAGACTTTTTAGTCAAATAATTCGGACGTTTTCCCCGGCGACATGTCGTCGGGGAATATGTCGTTAAATTTTGACCAAATATTTCTACGTAAAACGTGGCGGAATTTTTTCCGCCTACTTTTCTCCGGCGACGTGTCACTGGGGATTCACTTGTTAATTTAAAAAAAATAATTAGTGTTAATTACGTTTGAGGTGACGTGGACACTATTTTCCCCAGCGACATGTCGCTGGGGATACTACGTTAATTTAAAAAAAATAATTAGTGTCAATTGGTTTGGGCTTTTATATTACGAAATTAGGCTTCTGGTTTTTTTGGACAGTTCCCCGGCAGCATGTCGCCGGGGAGAGTGTTTGACTTTTTTGACTTTCTACTAAACTACGTTCTTTTAATCCATCATCACTCCCATTAACGTCGAGCTTCTAAATCTCCACTGTTTGCGGCATGAATTTTGGGTGTTATAAGATAGAGAGAGAAAGAGTATAAGAGTGGCTAGAGATATGTAGAAAAAAGTGAGTGTCTAAATAGTGCTTAATTACACAACTTTTTACCTTTAAACAACGAGCTAAAAATAACCAAAAACGGACTACAAACTGCAAAATATATGTCTATGTTTTGCTAACATTGTAATTTGTTGAGTAGAATAGGTGTACATATAAAAAATTGGTAAAGACGGGGGATTTTCAAAACTCTTGAGTCTTTAATTTCCTCGATGAACACTTAGCTACTTTTCTAGTTATTAGTCGAGGGTGTTCGAGATTCTTAGTTTTTCAAATGCTTACTTCATAGCATTGCGTGAGGACACGGCAATACCTTAGTATGGGGGATTTTGGTATGTGTTTAATTACACATACCTTTTACCTTTAAAAACGAGCTAAAATAACCAAAAACGGACTTAAAATGCCAAATATACGCTTGTTTTGCTAATTGTATTGTGCAGGAACGGATAATTAAGAAAAGGACGAAAAACGAAGCCAAATCGACAAAACCGGACTCGGAATGGAAAAGCAAGGAAAAGACAAAGTCAAAGTCCAAGCCAAAGTCAACAGAAGTCAACCCAAGTCAACCCCGAAGCCAAAAAGTCAACAAGTCCAAAAATATAACTTTAGGGGCTAAAATTGCCAAAACCCTAGACTTATATTTATAAGAAGAAAAGAGAAAATGAAAGACAAGGGCCCAAGCTGCCATTTTTCCAAAGATGTACTCCAAGGGCTTATTCTGCCAAAAGCCCTAACTTGTATATCCCAAGGACGGTTTATGCAACTAGTTATAAAACTTTTGGGGACTTGTTTTGCCAAGTCCCCAAAGTTATTTAACAACAAGGACGAGGGATGCAAAAATACATATGTCTTTGAGGGACCTATGTTGCCCAAACCCCAAACGTACACCCTGTCACCCCCAACCTTTATAAACTATTTTCCCGCCTAATTTTTCCCCCTCACACAACAAACACAACCCTTTTGTGTGTCTACAAACAAGCACAACAGCAAGAGACCAAGAAGCAAGACTCTAGTCGAATTTTTCCTATTTAAAGCTTTGTAAAGCCATTGTGGCTAACAAGTAGTTTTTAGTGTAGTTTTTAAAAATAGTTTAAGTATTTTTTAAGCTAATTTCTTTTATGTACTTGTAATTCTCAGTTTTAATGAAAATTCAAGCTGTTTTTACCTAATAAGCTCTCATAAGCTCATTTAAGCTTATTCTTGTTAAAAAGCTCAAATTCAGTTAAAAACTTGTTAAAAGTCATTCATTCACTTGCTTTGTTCAATTTATGTCAAAATATGATCACTTGAGTTCATTTGATTCAATTTTGAGGCTAATTGGAAGAATAAGCTAAAATTAGCTTATTGAACTTTAAGCTCAAGGTATAGAGGCTAGGAGCCACATAGGTTTTGAATTAAGGTCACTCACTCAGAAAGAGTGACCTATAGCTTCTGAGACTACAAAAACCAGGTTCAAATTCTCATTTTCAATTTAGAATACATTTAGCTTAACTAAAGTTTCTTATAGCTTTTCATTTGCTTTCATAAATGCTTAATCATGCTAGTAGTTGTCTTTTATCTACTTTGAGTTTTCATAGTTTAGTATTTGTTAAGTTTTCATTTCCTTCAAATCTGTCATATAAGTAGGAAAAGCTAGGTGAGAAACTAGCTTATTCTATTTGATAAGCTGTAGCTTTTAGTGCCTAAATAGTTCAAGTAGGTTATTTTTAGTAGAAGTAGATATAAGGTTTTAGCTGTTATAGGTTTTAGAATAGCTTTTAAGTACAAATAGTTTGGGATAGTCAAAGTTAAGGAGTGTTTGGATCTAAGTGTATTTGACTTCTAAAGTCAAAGTAATCCTGTCAAATCCTTTTACTTAGTTGAGTTAGATCATATTAACAAGTTTTAGATAGGTTTTAGGAATTAGTTTGTAGAATGTTAAAGTTTTAAAGCTAAAAATTCCTATCTAGCACCAGGGCAGTCTTGAAGAGTTAAGTGCTCTTAGATTTAAGAGGCTTTTGGAATTTTAGAGCTCATATTGTGACAATGCCCCTTTGTATACATGAAATGAGTTAGTACATGCATTCTTAAAAGGAGTTTAGCTTGCATTCCTTTGTTCTTTACCAATTACATCAGCAACAACAGTTAATACTGTTGTTGCTGTCAACTTTTCTAAGCTGTTATTTAGCTTTTAAAATTAGTGGTTAGAATTTAGAATTTAGCACACTAATAATACTCCATTAGCTTAATCTAGATAAGCTCTTTAGTTTTAATTTTAAGCTTTTTAGCCTAGCTTATTTTTAAAATTAGTGGTTAGAATTTAGAATTTAGCACACTAAACTTGCACTTTTCATTAGCAAATCTCTTTATAATCTTGTTTACTCTTAGCTTATTAATTTTTAGAAGTCCATAGTATACATATTAAGCTTCATTTAACAACTTTTAGTTTTAATTTTCATTTAGAAATAAGCTAGATAAAAGCTAAAGTTTGAAAAAGCTAGAAAAGTTTTAGATTTTAAGTTCACATTTTTTGATAATCTTGTTAACCTTAGGCTTATTTCTTTCTAAACATACATAGTACACATCTTAAGCTTCACTTAGCTTCTTTTGTTTTTCAATTTCATCTAGAAATAAGCTTGAAATAAGCCATTATCTAGAAAAGCTTCTAAACCCCTAGCTTCTGTGAACAGTTTCAAAAAGCTAGATTTTTAGCTTATCTAGTGGATAAAAGTAGAAAGTGTCTTTGTTAAAGTTGTAGAGTATAAGCTCCTTAATAACTTTTTAGCTTTAAGTTTTTGCTTATTTTCAATTTTTAATAAGCCAAAAATAAGCCATAGCGTAGGGTTTGTTTAGTACTTTTCCAATAGTTAAAGGTTAATCGTTTTAACTGAGGTGTAAATTCACTATAGTTTACCCGCCTACCCTTTACTTTCCTCTTTTACAATTTCTACCCTAGACTTTTAGGAAAAATAAAAAAGGGGGAAAGACAAGAGGTCCGGGTGAGCAAGACTCGAACCCGTGACCTCTCGATACATTCCCTCTTTTACACACACCCTCACCGCTGCGCCCTTGGGACTTTTCTGTTATAGTCCCAAGGGCTCTAATATTTAAAGGGGTTTTCGGCTTATAAGCTTATAAGCTGTAATAGCTTATTTCGGGGCTTATTTGTTAAGCAACTGTTTGTTTCTCATTTTTCATAGGATCATTTTAGTGTCTAGTATTTTTTATAAAAATTTCAGAATTTTTCGTAATCATTTACTATTTTTTATAATTTAATTTAGTTAAAAGTTTTAAAAATTCATAAAAAAGTACAAAAATTACCAAAAAAAATATTTTTCTTTTTTAGAAAATTTTATTTTATCATATAGTTTGTAGGAAAAATATAAAACTTTTCGTAGGGTCATTTTTACAACTTTTTACTTTTTAAAGAACGGTCCGGGTGCGGGATTTTGTCTTGACTCGTTTTTGGGTCAAACGAACTCCGTTTTCGGTCTAGTCTTTTTCATTCTTCGTTATTTGTCCCGTAGAGTAGTTTAGAAGTGAAAATTTCTTCGTAGGGTTATTTTTAAAGATTTTAGGTTTTTCCCCCTTTGTTCGGGATTCGTGCTCCCGTTTTTCAGCTTAATTTCGTAATTTTTAGGATTTTCTTAAACGTTTTTATTTGTTATTGTTTAATTTGACTTTTCCACCTTCTCAAATCAATTCCTTCCTTCAAACTCAAATCTTCGACTGTATCGATTCTCCAGTCCAGCCTCGTTGGGGATAAACGACCCGGGAACACTCTATACTACTTCTCGGTTTTATTGATCTTGTTGATTTTTAGACTTATATATATTTTATATTTTATAATATATTATATATATAGTGTAAAATTCTACAATCAATTTTTGACAAATAACGAAGAATGAAAAAGACTAGACCGAAAACGGAGTTCGTTTGACCCAAAAACGAGTCAAGACAAAATCCCGCACCCGGACCGTTCTTTAAAAAGTAAAAAGTTGTAAAAATGACCCTACGAAAAGTTTTAAATTTTTCCTACAAACTATATGACAAAATAAAATTTTCTAAAAAAGAAAAATATTTTTTTGGTAATTTTTGTATTTTTTATGAATTTTTAAAACTTTTAACTAAATTAAATTATAAAAAATAGTAAATGATTACGAAAAATTCTGAAATTTTTATAAAAAATACTAGACACTAAAATGATCCTATGAAAAATGAGAAACAAACAGTTGCTTAACAAATAAGCCCCGAAATAAGCTATTACAGCTTATAAGCTTATAAGCCGAAAACCCCTTTAAATATTAGAGCCCTTGGGACTATAACAGAAAAGTCCCAAGGGCGCAGCGGTGAGGGTGTGTGTAAAAGAGGGAATGTATCGAGAGGTCCCGGGTTCGAGTCTTGCTCACCCGGACCTCTTGTCTTTCCCTCTTTTTTTTTCGAAAACTTCAAAAAGCAAAGTTGTTAAGCTCGTGGGGCTTAACAACTTTGTCAACTACAACTTTTTGTGATAAGCTGTGAATAAGCTTAAAAATAAGCTTAAAGTCGACAGTTTTGCTTAAAGAGCTTAAAGGCTAAATTTGGCTTGCTTGGACATTGCTAGCTGATTCTAAAGTTACATACTACTTTCTGGCTGAAGCAGTTATAAATGCTTGCTATGTGCAAAATAGTGGTTATTAGTAATGAAGCCCTACATAACAAGACCTCTTATGAACCTTTTTCTTGGTAGAGAAAAACTAGTTTTAGGCTTTATGAGACCATTTGGGGTGTCTGTTATAATTTCTCAATACCATAGATCACTTTAGCAAGTTTGATGGGTAAGGAATGATGAAGGATTCTTTGTTGGGTACTCAATCAATAGTTAAAGCATTTAGGGTATTCAACAGCTAGAACTAGGAAAGTTGGAAAGAGGAACCTGTTTATCAATTTAGTGAGAATACACTAATATTGCAGGAAGTGGACCAAATTGGCCTTTTGATATTAATGCACTAACAAAGTCAATGAATTATAAGCCAGTTATTGAAGGAAATCAGTCTAATGGTAATGCATGTACATAAGCATGTGATGATGAGGTTAAATAAAATGGAGATAGTACCTAGCAAAGATTACATTTTGCTACCAATATGGCCTGCTGATCCACTATTCTCTCAAAGTTCAAAGAGTTCTCCTACATGATGGATTATAAACCTTCAGTAGATAATGAAAAAGAAGGTTACTATGAAAGATCCAGGAAAAGAAGGTGGTGATCAAATATTGATCATGAGAAAGTGGGATGATAATGTTCAAACAGCCAGTAACAATTTAATATGGTATGATGGAAACAACACTAACAATGTTAATTCTGTTAGTTTAACTGTTAATGCTGCTGGCATAGAAATTACTGTTGTTGGTGCAAAAACAAGCATTGAACTTCCATATGATCCAAATATGCCTGAATTGGAAGATATTTTTTATTCAGATGATGATGAAGATGTTGGATCTTGTAGAGGCCTTTGACATGGAACAATTTGTAATACATTTATATACTGTTAGTTCTATTCCAACTTCAGAATACACAAGATCATCAGTTGAACAAATTATTAGAGACTTGATTCAGACCTCAAACAAGAAGAATGGACCCAAAGAAATGTGGAGAACTGTTTGTTTTAGTTCAGTTCAGCAATAGAACAAAAATCTAAAGACTTTTCAAAATTGCTTGTTTGCTTGCTTTTTATCACAAGAAGAACCCAAAAAGGTAATTCATGCATTGAAGGATCCAAGTTGGATAGAAGCTATGCAGGATGAGCTTCTACAATTCAAATTACAAAAGGTTTGGACCTTGGTGGATTTACCAAATGGCAAAAGGGCTATTAGTACTAAATGGGTTTACAGGAATAAAAAAGATAAAAGAGGAATTGTGATTAAAATAATGTAGAGTGGATTTGCATTCATAGGGTACACAATAGAAGAAGGTTTGACTATGTGAAGTTTTTGCCCCTATTTCCAGAATTGAAGCAAATTTGGATTCTTTTGCGGATGCCTAATTTAATGCTTTGTGGTGTCTGTACCAATGGTTGTCAAATGTTCTTTTAGTAATGGTATTATTGAGCTATTCAGAAGTCTATGTTTGTCAAACATCCAACGATTTAAAGATCCAAACTTACTTGACTGTGAGTTTATTTGCTAGTTATAAGGAACACTTTTGTGTCTGCATCAAGATACCTGAGCTTGTCATGATACATGGTCAACTTATTTGTTTTGATTTGGAGTTTCAGCATTTTTGTTCCACAACCCACCCCCCCCACATACCACCAAACTTTTTATATTTTTTTTTTATCACGCCAACCCCCACCACCACCCCTTTATATTTTTTTTCTTTTTTTTTTTTTTTTTTTTTTTTCTTTCAAGAGAGAAAGATAGACAAGACTTTGTTTATCTGTTAGGGACAAAGGTGATATTATGTTTTAGTTCAAGTGTATGTAGATGGATATCATATTTGGGCTCTACAAAAAGTGCAGATTCATGCACATGAGTTTGAGAATATGATGCTTATGAAGTTTCAAATGAGTTTTATGGGTGAACTCCACATTCTTCTTGAGGACTACAAGGTAAAGCAGGAATGATGATGAGATCCCCCCCCACACCCTCCCCCCATTTTATCAGTCAAGAAAAGTATGTGAATAGATTTTGAAGGAATGAATATTTTGGTTTTACTGATGTCAAGACAAGCAAGCAAACCTACTGCGAAATCGTCAATAGCCTTTATGGCTATGATGATGGTTGATGATTTGTGGATTGTTTCATTTTTATTGTTCAATGTTTGGTTCATTTGATGTTATCTTACTTCTTTAAGACCTGATATTTTGTTTGCCAGTATGTGACGTTAATGCTTGCATGTTCCAATGATCAACCCAAAAGCAATGTCACATCTCATGCTGTGATAAAGAATTTTTAGGTTGACTACTTAAAAGGTCAACCTAAATTGGGCCTTTGGTCATACGCTAAAGATTAACCTTTTGATTTGGTAGCTTAACACTGATAGTGATTATTCTGGCGAGCCCAAGCTTTGGATAGGAAGTCCAAATTGGAGGTTGTCAATTCACTTGGGTGTAAGATTTGATTTCATGGCAGCTGCAAGGGAAGCCAGATCTGTGGTTGCTAATTCCACAACAGAGGCTGAATATGTAGTTTGCTTCAAGTTGCTGTGGTCAAGTGTTTTGGATTCAAAATCAATTGCTGATTCTATGGGATTATATCTTTAGGCTTTACAAAGTCTTATTATTGTTAATGGAGAGTACTATATGCTTAGTTCTGAACCACATCGCGCTTTTCATTACATAAACAAAAGCACTCATTGATAGTAGACATCACTTTATCAGAGTTTCCAATGAAAAGAAGCTAATTCAAAATGGATAAAGATTAATCGCTGACAAGAATGTTGTAGATTTGACTCTACAAAAGACATTTGATGTAAGTAGATTCAATATTTGATTGCTAGTATTTGGAATGCTCAATCTTCTAAAGTCTTGATTATGAAAATGGAAGTTGCTGTGCGTAAAAGAATTGAGAGTGTTCGGTGAGAATAAAAACAGGAAACGAGAGAGTGTGATGATAATAATAGACGAGCTAATTTGGTGAGTATGAGATAAATAGATTTGAGAGAATGTATGAGAAGAAAATTAGAAAATAGAGTGCTTGTGTGTGATAAAAATAGATGATAGAGTGATTTGGTGAGAAAAAGAATAGAGAGAAGTGGTGAGAATAAAAACAGCAAAGAGAAAATTGTGTGTAACCAAGAATTGATGAGAAATAAAAAACAGACAAACTGTGTTTTTCGTGAAGCATAAAATGTTAATGATGATGGTGAAAAAGCTTATATAGAATGGAATTGGATGTTACATCGCTGGGTGATTCAAAGTTAATGCTGCTAGGGCATAAACTTACTGTGTGCCTAGGCGAAAGTTAATGTGCTAAGGCTTAAACTTACTGCCATGTGCCCATAGGGGAAAGTTAATGCTGCCTAGGATTAACCTTACTACTGCCTGGGCGAAAGTTAATGTTGTTAGGCATTAACATACTAATTACTGTATAAGTTAATGTCTTAGCAGGCATAAATTACTACTGCGTTGAAAGTTTAATGATGCCTAGGAATAGCTTTACAACTGCTGGAGTGAAAGTCTAATAATGCTATTGAGGTAGGTTTAGTTTCATAATATCTTCTAGATTAAGGGTTTTCATTCAATATTTTAATCGTATTTCATCTCACAATCATATACTCTACTAATTCATAAACCCCTAAACTCAATTTTCATCCATTCATCCATTCCCAAAAACCAACAGATTATTGTCGACCCTTTACAGTTTGCTAATACTCGCTAATTTAGTCGCATTTTTGGCCTCCACTAAACCCCGCTAAACAGTGAGGGGTCTTGATAACAAATTTTTGACTTTTCTTAATGCTCCCATTACCAATATAGAAGGGCACTTTAACCGTTTATTCCCCAACGTATATATCGTACTTGTCGTATCGTTGAAACTATTTTGCGGGTCTACGGTTAGGTGTGATAATAGTCAATGGAGGAAACATCTGTTACTAAGCCCCTAGTGCGATGGAGAATGGGAAGAAGATAGTTGTTAATGACCAGCATCTGGTTAGATAAGAGACTATTCAAATTGGATGATGAGCGAAAGGTTACGCGATTGCTTGCCTAATGCTACCATTTTTGAAGAACTTACTAGCCACCCTCCCCCTACTAACACCACACCTGATTATTTTGGGGATATGAAAAAACTTTCACAGAAGCACTAACGTTCTTAAGGGCTTCTCTTCTCCTCAATGAAAATTCTTATTCATACTATTTTGCAATGCCTAAGTGCTAAAGACTATGGATGGATTGAATTTTAGTAGCACTTTGGCCTTCTGCCAATTATTGTTTAGACCACAAATCCAAAAGTACTTCTTTTATTCCAAGTATATTTTTGAAAGCATGCGTGGAAGAACATTAGATAATGCTGCGTTAATTCTTGATGGTTATCCAAGGTTTATACAAGTCTTTTTGGTAATCAATTGGATAGGGCACAGATGTCAAGTCACTAGAGTATTTATGTTACACCCTCTCAACAAAAAAGAAGATTTTGCCTAACATCGAGAAGGCAAGGGAAAAGATTTTATGCGAAGAGAAACACCCTTATTTCCAAACCATGGTGTTCAAGCTCAAGAAGAACATGGTTTGAGACGGTTCAAACCAATGACCAACTGATCCCTCAAAACACACCCATTAATTACTCAAACCTTCTTCATCTAAACCTCAAAGAAAACAAAAATCTAGGATGGGGTCAAACAAAGAGAATGGACCTGAGGTACCTCAGCCCTAAGTGAATCCTTACAAATGTAGTGGATGAGGCATTGTTCAGTGAGGAGACTAGTATGAATTAAGGAATTGATGGATTTTTGTACCAAATTGCAACAAAGAGTGCTTGACCTGGAGAACACAAAGACTGCTTAATCTCTAGAGATTACAAGTTTTTAACTGAGAGTCAAAAAGTTAGAGAAGAAAGGAGGGTCAAGAACTCATATGCCCCTCAGAAGATCCCTATTAACAAGGTTGCGTAGTTTCTGACAAGAGGTTGTTTCCTATGTTGAGGCCTAGTTTGGCTGTGATCAGGAGGAGGCAATCCAAACCGAGGGAGGAAAATTCATGATATTGATGATGATGATAGACATTCATCCATGAAGATATGTTCATGATTGCTGAAAGTTTGATGTAAATGCATTTACATGGTGATGACAGGTGTTTGGTTGAAAAAGAAGTCATGTTAAAGGAAGTCTAGCTGTTGTTTGAGTAAAGTTAATAAATGCGTAGCCATTGATACAATTGTAGTGTTGCCTACCAATAACTTATGATAAAATTAACTTTGGGGCCTTATTTCTATTGCTCAAGCACTGGCAGGAATTAAAAAGTGTAAAGCCTAAGGTTACTACTGTACAACAGCAATCTACTAAAGGCATTCTTCTTCAAGATATAAAGTAAGAGCCCAAGGTTTGCACGTGAATCAATACAAACAACAATAATAATTCCATCTCAAAGGATCAAGGCGTAAAGGTTATAATTGTTGAGAACCTTTGCAGATGAAGAAGAAATATCAAATCAGCTTTGATGAACAAGAAGCTATAAGATTACAAGCTGAATTTGATGAGGAAGTGAGGCTTGCAAGGGAAAAAGATGAAACCAATGTAGCCTTGATTGAAAAATGAAATGACATTCAGGCTAAGATTGAGACTGATTATGAATTGGCTCAAAGATATCAAGCCAAGTGGAAGACAAGAAGAGTTGATTGTTGATGAGAAGGCTACAACTGTTTTCATAAAAATTTTGGAGAATAAGAAGAGAAAGCAACACACTTTGCATCTAATGAGAGAAGAAGAGGAATAATGAGAAACGAAAAAAAGTGAATTAAACCTATTACAAGAGTCTCAACAAAGCGAGAATTATGGTGTAACTTACCTGAAGAATTTGGCAAGGTGATGGAAAAGCACAAAAGATTTGCGAGTGCCAAGTCCTTCTGCAAATATTTCAAGAATTGTTTATCTAAAGCTGTTCAAGAGGATCGTGATCACCTGTTGTTTGAACTCAGAACAGAGTTGGTGAAAGGCAATGTGAAATGGAAGAAAGTTCTAAGGAAAGCCAGATAGTAATAGAAAGAAAGTTCCAAGAATGCCAGAGATAGCACAAGTAAAAGAAGTTCAAAAAGAGCCAAGGTGCACATGAGCTAGAACAAATGAGATGCTAAGACAGCCAGTAGGTTGTGGTATCGTGCTTAATTCTTACACATACCTTTTACCTTTATTTAAAACAGGCTTAAAAGACTTAAAAAATATACTAAAATACATTGTATTTGTGTCGCTTTTTCATTTTTATTGCTTGCCGGGATACGGATATCGACAACAGATCAGACAAAAATCGAAAGACCATAATAGAGCACACGGGAATGGACAAAGAGCGTGGAAAAAGTCAAAGTCAAAGACGAACGCCAAAAACGACAACAAAAACCGAGCCAAGTAAATGGCATCGAGGTGAGAATCAAAGCCAGTATGACATGTGACATCTTAAAATCGGACCCCAACCCGCACCCATGTTAATGGGCCAACCTCCGAGTAAAACACAATTGAGGCTTTATCTATTAAATCAAATGCAAAAGTCACATTTTTTAATATCACATTTATTGCCAATTATAATGAACTTATTATACACGTTTCCATCTAACCCTTAAGCCTTGTCGCTACTCAGGTGTACCTAGGGGTTTCGTAGATTGGGTGGAATGTAGGGGGGGTCCAACGGGGTTGGAAGGTTGGTCTTTAACACGGGCTTGGAAGTACAGGTCACCGGGAGTATTATTTTGAAAGGTATTTGAACGGTATCTCCTAACACCATTAGTCCATACACCCTCTTTTATCCTAATCCCCGTTAACCCCTTTATCCACCAAAATAAATTATAAAAACCACAATTTAACCCGACTATTTTTTACTATTCATCAATCCCTCCATTATTGCCCATTTATGTACCATGACAAAATACCTCTCAACCCTTCTCAAATCCTCACCACTGAACAATTGATGACAAGTGTCTACATTGGCCCTTATCCCATGGATGATTATTGGATAAAATTAATAAGGGTGTTACTGATAAGACTTATTGTGGCATCTACTTGTAAAATCAAAGGCTATGATTAATTTGGCTTCTATGAGAACACTCTCAACACCCTCTCACAGATGATAATCAACAACACCTGCATCCTTCACACTCTTTATTAATAGTGATTCAGGATTTCTTCATTGGACCGGCAATTTTGTTTTAGGTGAGTTCTAGCGGTAGTGTACGGTAGTTTATTTTTCAAGCCTTATTTAGTGCTTATTGTCTTTTAAAATTGTGTATTTCCTTTTCAAGTATTGTAACTTTCTTAAAGCATCAATAAAATTTAAGTTTGTTTTAAATTCATGTTCAAAGTCTATTTGTATACAGTGATGTTGTTTAAATAAGCTCTAATCAGCTCATGAAATGATAAAGACTCAAACAAGCGATACTAAAGTTGTTCGACGCTTTAACGCTTTATTGTAATTTGGCCTGTAAGATTTGAAATAGCATGGTGGGTTTGGGAATTTGGGTTTCTAAGAGGTGTCTTGGTTGATGCTTAATGGATGAAAGCTTTTTCAAGGAAGACGATTATGGGGTATTGGCATACATTCTTTTGGCACAATAAGTTTAGCCTAGAGAAATTTAGGACTCATTCACACTTTGATAATGGAATCTGCGATAAGATCTACTTCCTTATACAAACTGCTTTTAAATACTATTTTTAGCTATTTATTTGTGCTTCTTTTGCCTTTATCTGCTCTTTCTCAGCTTATTATGATGCTTAACTATGCTTATCTGTCTTAATTCAGCCTTATTGGTTTAAACATTAGCTCTAGAATAGCTTATAGGAATTAGCTTGAAATTTAAACTGCTTAGTTTTTTTTCTGTTTGTACACAGCCATTATCATTGTAGTTATTGTTTGCTGATTATTACTTCCTGGAATCTTGCTTAATGTACTTTCTTTGTCTTAAGCTGTTTATCTTGTTTTTAACTTTCAGTGCTTATTCTTAGCTTATTTTGATATTTGTTCAGTTTTATAATGAATTTGGAAAATTTAAAGGCGTGTTTGGCACAAGCAGTGGTAACTATGATTACCACTGCTTGAGCTTGTTTTGGCATTTAAGCTACATTGATTAAGCTCTAATTAGGTCTTTTGATAAGTTTTAATAAGTTTTTATGGTTTAACTTTTAGTTTTAAGGTCTTACCTTTTAAATTTTAGAATCTGGGGTGTTGTTACTTTTTCTAACTGCTTATATTTAGATTTTGCTTATAAGCTGTTTTTGGGGCTTAGATTTAGCTTTGATATGGTTCATTATGAACTAGACTAAGAAAGAGTTTTAGGCTTGCAGATGCTATTTTAGGTTTAGAAATAATCTGTCTATTTTTCTAAAGATCTAGTTAAGCCCAGTTTTTGAATATACTTTTAAGCTGCAATGAAGCGTTGTTTTAGGCTTCTGAAATTTGCTTTGCACAAAGTTTATTTGGATTTTACGTCTTAATATGATTTAAGCTTACTTTTAGGATTTAGACTTCAATTGCTAGCTTTTTTTAGGCCTGAAAGTAGCTTCTTATTCCTTTTATAATAAACTTATAAAAAAAGTTTTAAAATGTCAATTACATTTTAACTTTTCTAGCCTTATTTCTTTGCAATTTTGCCTTATATTCAAGATTTGCTTTGTGTTGTCCTAGGTTATAAGATCTTCATCTTGTTTTTAGTTTTTTAACCTTTTACATTTAGCTTATTGTCTTAAAAGTTAGCTTAATTTTTGTAAAAGTCCCGTTAAAAAACTGTTTATTTGTAGTCACACTATCTTAGTACTTTTGTATTTCTTTTTAGTGCTTTTTAGTTTTTTTTGTTTGCCTAATTTTTTTTTAGCTCATATTTGCCCTTATTAGGGGTAGGAGTTGGTTTGTTTATCAGCACTTATCAGTTTACATTTGCTTATATTTAAGTCAAAATATCCAATTTGTTTTGGTTTTTTTAAAATCTAAAAAGTGTTAAAAAAAAGCAAGCAAGTCAACTCTGTAACTTTAAGCTTGTCTTTCTGGGATTATTTATAAGCTTTGGCAAAAAAAAATGTCTCTTCTAATAAATGTTGTTAGTCTTGATATTTATTTTATAGCCTTTTCCAAAAGAAAAAATAAAAAACAAAATGTTTTTATAAAAAGGAAGACAAAGGTTCTCGAACCTTTCCAGTGACCTCCCCTTCATCTATACCCAACATTTATAACACACCAACACTGCCAAATCGCCCTCTGGGTCTTTCTTTGGTTTATTCATTCACACCACTGTTATTTTATCACCTTTTTGCCTCCTATAAGCTTACAACCCTTTTATAGCTTAATCATACTGCTTATTCAATAAGTGTTTGTAACCTTATTATGTTTTCTTAAAGTTCTAACTGGTCAAATGACTTTTCCTGAATTTTTCATATTTTTCCAAGTTCGTTTAGTATTTTTAATTAATTTTTTTGGTTAAATTGTTTTTAAATTATAATAAATTTTAAAATAAAAGTACAATAAAATATAATTCTTTTTTCTAAAATTATTTTTATTCATTTTGGATTTTAAAAAATTATAATTTTCATTTTTTTTTTATGGTTAGGATTAAATTTGCATAATTTAGGTGTTCGAGTCGACGTTTTGTCACACTACCCGCCCAAAATTCAGAACTTTTAAATTAATATTCATAACTTTTTGACTTTTGGTTTTGACTTCGTTTTTGTCCTTTTATGGTCTAACATAAAAACGATTACCGCGTATGCCCGGAAAATTTTTGTAAACGTATTTAAATAATAAATCATAATATTATTTATTTATCCTTCATTTTCAAATATAGTTTTAAAATTTATTTTGACTTGATTGACGGAAAATGATATATGTTATTCTTAAGTAGTAACCTTCTCCTTTATCAATAAAACGACCCGTTGCTAATATCATGTTTCTCACAACTACAGACTCTAAAGCCCAATTTGATGTAAAACGACAATTTCCGCGACAACTTTTCAATTTTACAGAGACTCGGAAAACCAAGCACGAAAATATGACTAAAACTTAGCCTCGTAAATTTTTGAGAAACCGCCCCATACATACAACGAGTACATGACACCAAAAGAATTAGATTTAAATTTTATTATACAAATTTTATATTAAATAAAAATAGAGTCTATATTACATGGTTTCGTCCATGTGGTTTAGGTCAAATCCCTTGATCTCCAGTCCCTATTATTATTTTCTTGCTTGAATAGTCCTCCTATCTCAAAAGTATGTAACAACGTTCGTTCACTTATATCTCAAGAGATAGGGACGAATGGTGTTACATAGTTAATTACATGGTTCGTCCCTATCTCTTGAGATAGGGACGAATGGTGTTACATAGTTTCGAGATAGGGACGATTCATGCAAGAAAAAAAAATAGGGACGAGATTTCATCTGATTTGGCGGTAAAACCACCGGGGACGGACTATGTAATTTAACTCATTAAAATATTTAATAAATAATTAAACTTATTTTATTCAAAAACTTTTATGTTAAAACTGATGATATGCATTACAAAATTAAAGTTTTATTTTTACTGACAAAGGCTGCCCGTGATACCCAAATAAATATTAAACATTTTTTAAATATATTTTATAAAAACATTTATAAAATAATAGTCATGTAAATACTCATTTTTATGGGGAAAATTATTTGGAGCGAAGTTGGGCAGAGTTTCGAGTGTTTTGGAATCGATCCGCATTAACTGTACCAAAAGAGTCTCGAACAATTAATTATCAAAAGATTTCACTTTTGGTCCCTGTGATAACTATTACAAAATAAAACCTTATTACTTTTCGTTACAATTGCCACAGTTATTTTATAAGTTTCATGTAATATAGATATCAATTAGGGTTTCATTCCACTAATGACTCAAACCCCCAAAAACCCTAGCACTCACCCTCGATTCTTCTCCCCATATGTTTCCAGATCATGGTTTTCGGCCGCCTCCCTTTTTTGTCGGCCACATCCCTGTCCGCCCGACCTAAAAATCACCTCATCAACCCCGCCTGGCCACTCAACGATAGCCTCCATCGTCTTCTACCCGCCCATATCACCATCATCTTTGCCACCCCCCACTTTCGTGGCAGCCCACAATGTCGCCCAAACGCCACCACCAGATCCGCGTACCTATCACCACCCTCGGTACCACCGCCCGTCATCATCATTCTCCTCACTTCGCCACTTCCATCACCACTATGCACCACCTAACCACCCATGTTAACCCCAACGCCCTCCACCGGCCGCGGTTCCAGCGACCCCGCACACCACCACCTACCTTTCTTCCCTTTTTTTTACTATTTGGATGGTTAAATTATATATTTGTTTAAGTTTTATTTGTATTATTTGATTTTTAAGAGTGCCTGTTTGTTTTCTGGCTTTTACTACTAATAAAGGATGCGTTTAGTTTTTGCAAACTGAGTAGGGTGCCGTTTGATATTCACGCACCAAGGGTGTGCGTTTGGATTTTGCAAGGACAGCAGCCCCCAAAGCGGGCGTTTGTTTGCTTGCGATTTATACAAACCCGAAAGGGGTGTTTGTTTTTGCGTTTAAACAGCCAACGAGGGTGTTTGGATTTGTGTTTTACGACTGTAAGGGGGCGTTTGGATCAGGGTTTAACAGCCCATATACGGCGTTTGGTTTCGCCCATTTATCTGCCCAGGAGGGTCATGTTTGCGTTTTGACGAGTTAATGTTCCCCGGTGGGTTGCCTCTTGCGTTGGACGATGTAAGTTTTTTCGGCCCATTTAGTGTGAGTTTGGTTTTGTTTTTTTTGTTTGTCAGTAGACGTGCTGGGGGAGTCTTGTGTCGTGTGGTGTGTTTGTTGTGCTGTTATAGTCGATATATATATATATATATATATATATATATATATATATATATTAAAACACGCGGATATAAATTGCAACATATATTGATTAAGGGAAAACGATGAGTTTTGTAAAAATGGAAAACGTTGTATAAACGACTAGGTCATGCCGAAATTTATAAAAATTTATATACTTAGCATTTTCATTAAAATTTCTATTATTTTAGAAATCGATAAACGAACAGAGATATAGAATTAGATTTCTAAATTGTAATTAAACAATAACAACGATGAATAATAAAAACAATACTTTTACTAATACGAGATAACTATTTAGAACTAAAAGACAGTCAATGGGAAAATGAAATACATTAATTTTTAAAATATTATTTTATTAATTCTTCGGATAATAGACAAAATAATAAGTTTTGTATAATATACCTTCATAAGTATATCCTTTTTTTAATTCGGTAACTTTAAAAATGTGTTTACCATCTTTTGCAGAGAGCCAATCTTTATTTATTAGGTTAAGTGGTTATTCTAAAACTGTCTGTCGAATTTTTTTGTTACGTTTTTTTTCCTTACATTTACCTTTATATAAGTATTGTAATGTATTATACTATTGCGACTTTTTTCTTTTGGTTGTTTGTATGTTATTATATAATTCCAACCATATGAATTGTTTAATGGTTCTTTTGTTAATATGTAAATACATGTTGATATATAATTACATACCTTTGAGTTTTCTTACTTCGGTGTATTTTATTTAACCCAACCACACAAACTCATCCAACTTGTACGAAATTCCAAAAATCCTTTTATCAACGTGTCGCGTTGATGTACTCATCCATCGGAAAACACCAATTCATCATCCTAAGCTAATAGGATTTAACCGTTAAGTTTAGCTGCATCTTCTTGGTCGAGCCGTTCCGGTTTTTGTTTGTGTTGTGCTTAATATGTGCAATTCTGCAAATCGTTATACGATATCGAGGTGAGTTCATAGCCCCACGTTTTACTTGTTTTTGAATTTGCTTTTACAACTTTCGGGGTGCGTGAGAATCATGCATCATATTTACGCTATGTAATTTCCATCTACGTTTATCTGTTTATTACAAATCTCGTTAATGATTGATGTCACACTGTTTTTACTTATCATGGATTTAATGGGCTTTAAGGCTTTTTGAATATGTTGTTACTTACTACATTGCGACACCAAGTTGTCTTTCTGTAATCGTTTCTGTTTATGTGTTGCCTAAGTTTTGATACAATCCAATATTGCCTGGAAACTATCATGAAACCTTACTCACCTTATGGCCAATTTTGGATTGGTATAAGTGACGCGCGACTCTATGAATTCAATCTGATCTAGTGGGACTAAATTACCCCCCATTTCTGGTTCTGCTTCTAATTATGTTTGCGAACAAACGGATATATATGTCATTGTCGGTTTGTGCGTTGTGTTGGTCTTTGGTTCGTGGGAATCCAGTTCAATGGGCAGGTATACTAGGTGGACCCATGATCATTGATATGCCCTGTTGTTATTTAGCATCCGGTGTCATGAGCTTAGACCGCAACAATACAATAATTGCATGTGAAGATGTATTTGTCTATTTATCGGTCACATGTGACTTTGTATTGTAAAATCGTAACTGACTCTAGATTGTCACATACGCTTTGAATTCTTGTAAGGATCTACACTACTTTGGTTGTGTTGAACATTTACAATTACTAAACATTTTTGTAATACTTTGAGAGGTGAAGCTGTATTCACTCAAATGTTTTTATATCATCGTAAATGTTTTACTTAAAATTATGAATTCACACTCACTACTGTTTTGGTTTGGAGTTTTTTTAGCATGTTTTTCTCAGATGAATAGCTTTGGACTTCTTAACGTGCTATGTGGAGTCTACGTGCAATATGATACCCTATTTCAAGACTTATCAAGTTATCATACTCGTTGTCTTTTGAAAAACATAAATTTTGCTTCCGCTATCTTTTAAAACTAAATTATGCTTCCGCTACATTTTACTTATGCTTCCGCAAATGTTTACTTTCTTTTAAATCTTGTAAAACTTATCTATTTTTAAATAATGCAACGAGTTATGATTTTCAAAACGTCCATTAGTGGTCATTCTCTTGTGCCTTGTGTTTGAAGTATGATGAAGTCACGCTCTCAGACACGTATTCCGTCCAGGCCCCATCTGGGGGTGTGACATATTGGTATCAGAGCCAAGGTTATAGAGAACCAGGTAGAATATCTAGGTAGAATATCTAGGTCTGGTCTATAACCAATATGTGATCCTTACGTGCTTTTATGTGTGCCTTATACGTGTTTTTTTTATGAGCGTACGCTTATCTTTTCTCTGCGATTATCTTTTCTATGCGGTTATCTTTTCTCTGAGGTTATCTTTCTTTGCGGTTATCTCTTCTCCGCGGTTTATGTTCGCCTTACATTTATTCTTCTATTTACTTATATGGAAGTTGTCTATATAAATATTAAACCTTTCTAAGACATTGTAGATGACACAATGGTGTCTAAAATTTGTCTAAGACATTGTGAGCGATGCAATGGTCTCAAACTTATTATTCATAACCTTATACAATATCGTATTACGCGAAACCCGTCACGGTTATGTTTACATAAAATTATGTATGAATCTAAGTTTCACAAGTCTTGCATGGGCGGGACTTGTAACTAGAGGTTTAATATGGTAATTGCTATGTAAACTCGTTCATAAAAGACCTTTATCTTATTTACTTTAACTGTATACTCATCAGCTATTTTGAACTCTATGTCGATCTCGCCTAATTGTTTTACTCCCCGTCTCCGAAGACGAGTTTTAAACACTCGTCACATACTCATTAGAGCGCCTGCATCGTATTTTCATCCACCACCTTGAAGATTTTGTGAGTACGCGTATTGTATCAGAAATTATTAAGTAGGCTGATTTATAATCTCTTTATTTGAAAGGATTGTGACGCCTCTTCATTTAAATAAAGAAATTGTAAATCACCGAACCATAAGTTTATCAATTCATTATTTACATAAATTGGGACGCTTCTTTAGGCAAATAATAAATTATAAATGAGTGGGCTTAATGGTATCCAATATGACACGAGTATGAACTCAAACCCGACAATCACTGGAATCCGTTAATAAGGATCTAGAAACGCGATCATATCTTACCGCTCAGCAGAATCTTAAAGCCTCACTTGAACTACCTTATCTCATTCTTAAGTTACTTTTGCCGTTACAAAACCTTGCGATCATGAACTGATTGCGGAGCTAACCGACTTGTGCACTCTTGAGCTAATGGATTTGATTCATCCTCGAACTAACGACTGAGTACGATATTTCGTCACGTATCACCTGAGCTCTTCCGTGAGCTCCTCCCCTTTGTTGACCTTTATTTTGGGGATATTGTTTCTTGAAATGTCCACTCTCCGCATTCCGTCACCGTTTGTTATAGTTATTGTCGCTATGTATTCTTATACTTTTACTTTTGATTCGCGACTCCATATGTTTGTGCTATGATTTTCAAACGATTAAAATGAATAAATATTTTAATGAAGATTTTTGATGATTTCGAATATATATTTGTTCTTGTTGAGAGTATGTGAGATTTGTGAGTTGCAACAAAGATGGCGATGAGGTTAGGCTTGAATTATAGTGAATTTGGTTGATTAGTTTTGGCATAAAAGAATTTTGGATAGTTTGGAAAAATATGGCGGTGTTATGGTCAAGTCCATGGGTGATTTATAAAAATATATTTGTTGGTCCAAGTTTTAAATGAGGGTAAACGGATGTTTAAAAATGTTTCTAAAAGTTTATTAAGTGCCGAAAGTCTTTGAAAATATTCGTAGAGCTTCTTAATATTAAAACGAAGGTTTAAGAATTTTCAAAAAAAAGATAAGTCGTTGCCGTTGGTCATTTCTAAATATAGCAAGTTTATATATATATATTGCAAGCTAAGAATTTTGGTTAGACGCTGGGGTTTCAATAGTTCGTTTTTGGAAATGTGGAAACGATTAGATTAGGGGATGCTATTAACGTCTCGAAACTAAAAACTTTTCTAAAATGGAAACTTTCTATAAATAGTAACTTTTCGTAAGAACGTCGTAACATCTTCATAAACTTAACGAGTTCGTAAAGACACATTTTTGTTGACTAAACTAAAGCACAAACACATATGGTTGTCTATTTCCTTATTAAATGTTGTGTGCAACGTTTCGTTATTATTATTATTTCTCGTTCTACAGCGCGTCTATTTATTAATTTGCGGTTAGAGCCGTTCGGTTATACTTTAATTCGCATCGTCTGCTTATGGTGTGTTGAGCCATGATTCATCCTCGTGCTTCCTAAGTAAGTTGAATACTTACATTCATTAGCCTCGTCCGATATTAATCGTCGAACCTTACAGATATCAGAAACCCGACTCCGCCTCTAAACATTTGAAACTTTATACAGACATACCCACGCGCCTACACTTTCCCCTTTGATATTTTCACCATTAAGGGACTTTCTTTATAACGCGTTTATATCAATCATAAAACTTGTAATGATATTTTTCTAAAGTACCTATTTTGATGGGTTAAATATACTGGTCAAACCTAGCCAAAATTTATGTTTATTAAGAAGTGTCGAAACATCAAATTTTGCTGAATAAAGTATCAACGTCATGTCTAAAACTAGTTATTTAAAATCTCAAATCTTTTCTTGGACACACAATCGGTTAACAAAAAAATTGAATCCCGGGACGGGATTCCTTTTAAGGGGTAGGTAATGTCACACCCGGCAAATTTTCGGAAATTTTAAATTACTATTTTACCCTTTGACTTTTGGTTCCGACTTGACTTTTTGACTTTTGACCTTTTACGGTCACATAAAAACGATTACCGCGTAGCCGGTAAATTTTTGAAACGTATTTAAATAATAAATCATAATTACTATTATTATCGCTCATTTTCAAAATTTTCTTTTCAAACTTATTTGACTTGAAAACGAGAAGATATATGTTATTCTTAAATTGACTTATCAAAAACGACCCGCTACATTACGTTTTCACGACTCGGACTCTAAAGCAATTTGATGTAAAACGACATTCCGGACAACTTTTCAGTTTTACCCGAGACCTGAAACCAAGCAGAAAATGACTAAAATAACCTCGCAAAATTTTGAAAACAACGCGTACTGACACAAAAATAATTAAATTTATATTTAATTATCACTTTTTATTAAATAAAAATATTTAATAAATTCTTTAATATTTTATTCAAAAGCGTTTATTTAAAAACGCAAATGTTCAAAATAAAGTTTTATTTTTACGGACAAAGCTTGCCCGTGATACCGGATGGCTACCAAATAAATAATAATGATTTTATATATATTTTATAAAAATATTTATAAAATACTAGTCATGTAAATACTCATTGTCGTAGGAAAAACTATTTTAAACGCAATGGCGCAACTTTTGTGTTTTGAATCATCCGTTAACTAGCTTAAACGAGTCCCGAACCACTATTTAACAAAAGTTACGTTTTCAGTCCCTGTGGTATTATTTACACCATTATCCCCTCAAGTATTATGCACTTGTCACAATTTTTCTTAACTTTAGGGTATATATACAAACCCTATTAGGGTTTCATCTCATTTTTACCTAGCCACCAACACATACATCTCCTCCCCTCTCACTTTTTCGGCGCCGCTCCGGCAAGATTCCAGCCACCTTTCGGCCACCCATCACAAGCCGACACCATTCCAATCTTGAGGTCGGTGAAGTAAACCATCCATGTTTCATGAGTATTATTAAATTTACATCTTACCAGTTAATTTTTGGCGTTCATCAATAGCTACTGTTAACTATTGTTGATTTCATATCTTAACATATAATTTTTAAATCATTCAATAATCATTGTCTAAATATTTTATTGATTATTCATGTCATTCACACCACAGTTACCACGTGACCGCCACGGCTGCCATCATCCCCACGACCCCACCACGACCATCCACCCACCGCCGTCTTTATCTCCACGATAACCACCTCGTCATTATCATCACTTCTACGCCGCTGCTACCACCCCCCACGCCACGCACCACATCACCCCCGTTACCATCTCCATCCCCACGCACCTCACCACCGCGACCACCTCATCACCTGGCCACCAACATCATCATTACCACCACATGGTGCGTTTAGATCTGGGTCAACACCAAGGGTGTGTTTGGTTTTTCCCAACAGTTAGGATGCGTTTGGTTTTTAAAATAGCTCCAAGTGGTGTGTTTGGTTTTTTGTTTTAACAGCCGGTGGGGTGTTTGGATCCGGGTTTAGAGTGCGGGCACGTTTAGGATTTGAGGTTGATTTGTGATATCGGCTAATAAAACTATATAAAAGTTTTTATAAAATATAAAAATGGATTAATGGTGGATTAGTTGGTTAAATAAATTAATTACTTGTCATTATCTTGTGTTTTATAAGTCTTTAGGGCTCTTTTGCTCTTGCGTTTGGAGTAAGATTAAAATGGCCTAAATCGGGGTTTGGGTTACGCGTTTAACAGCCTATTAGGGGCGTTTGGTTTAGTGTTTAAGCTTCCCAAACGGGATGTTTGGGACAACAGCTTTAAGGGCTGTTTGGTTCAGCTTTAGGGGTGTTTGGCAATGGGTTTAACAGCCCATATAGAGTGTGTTTGATTTTGTTGATCTTTGATAATTATTTAGTTTAGTTAGATATATATTAAAACGTGGACATTTTGCAACATGGATTTGATTTAGTGGGAAAACTTTGAGTTTTGGTAAAAAAATGGTAACGTTGAATAAACGAATAAGTCATGCCGAATTTTCTGCAAAATTCTATACTTAGTATTTTTCGCTACAATATATATTATCTTTGAAAACCGATAAAAAGGATCAAGTCATAGTTTAAAGAGATTTTAGTTATAATTATACAATAACCCGACAACGAACGAAATACTAATTTATAAAATATAATTTTATAAATTCCCGATTAAAAAGTAAAGTCATAACTTTTGTAAAAACTTTAGAAACCTCGTTTACCTAATTCGTAACTTTAAAACATCGTTTACTCTTATGCACAAACGTTTTATTTAATTAAGTAGTGATTTCCGAAAATGTGTCGAACTATTTTATTTAATTATTTACTTTCGCTTCTTATATACTTCAAGCGATTCTTTTAAATGTTTGTCTTCATTATATAATTCAACATATGAATTATATAATTATTCATTTTTTTGTCACATGTAATATATACGGAAATATTACATACTTTGTGTTTACTTTTTGATTTAATTTATTTAACCAACCACCAAACTATTATAACTTGAAATCTAAACCCTTTTATCAACATGTCGCGTTGATGTAACCATTCAACGGGAAACCCAAATGTATCATTCTAGAGTAGTAGGATTTAATTAAGTAGTGATTTCCGAAAATGTGTCGAACTATTTTATTTAATTATTTACTTTCGCTTCTTATATACTTCAAGCGATTCTTTTAAATGTTTGTCTTCATTATATAATTCAACATATGAATTATATAATTATTCATTTTTTTGTCACATGTAATATATACGGAAATATTACATACTTTGTGTTTACTTTTCGATTTAATTTATTTAACCAACCACCAAACTATTATAACTTGAAATCTAAACCCTTTTATCAACATGTCGCGTTGATGTAACCATTCAACGGGAAACCCAAATGCATCATTCTAGAGTAGTGGGATTTAACCGTTAAGATAAACCGCAACTTCTTGGTCGAGCCGTTCTGAATTCCGTTTGTGTTGTGCCTTATATGTGCAATTCTACCAATTGTTCTGCAACATCAAGGTGAGTTCATAGCCCCACGTTTTACTTGTTTTACATATACTTTACTACTTTTGGGGTGAAAAACATGCTCGTTTACAAACTCGTTTACGTTACTAATTTCAAACTCGTTTAATACGTTTGATTACAAAACTCGGTTACATGATGATGTCCACTCTTTCTTTATATTTTGAATTTAAAGTGCTTTAAGCTTTAAGAAAATGTTTGATTACTTTACATTAGACACAAGTGTTTTTGTTATCGTTTCCTGTTTATGTGTCCGCCTAAGTTTTTGCTTACAAAACACTATTGCCCGAACTATCAAAGAACCATTAGTCACATCATGGCGCAATGGATAATTGGTTAATGGTGAGCGCACGATATGAATAAATAGATCTAATTGGGATAATTATCCCTATCTGCTTTGGTTCCACTTAACGAAGAAACAAAATAGATATATGTCTTGTCGATGTGCGTTGTGGTGGTCTTTGGTTTTGGGACACAGTTAAGGGCAGAATATATGTGGCATGATATGATATGCATGTATGTTATTAGCATCGGTGTCTGAGCCTTAGCGCAAACTAGTAAATACTTTTAGGTGAAGTTGTAATTCGTTATAATGTCACATATGGTTGTTAAATGTGGTCACATGCTTTCGTTGAACATTTCAAAATTGCTAAACGTTTTCATATACTTTGAGTAAAGCTATATTCACTAAAGCTTTTGAGACCTTATTAAATGTTTTTTACTTTAAACCTGCAGAATATTCACCAACTTTATGTTGACCGTTTTTAACATGTTTTTCTCAGGTGATTAGCTTTGGACTTCTTGACGTGCTATGTGGAGTCTACGTGCAATATGATACCATTATCAAGATTTTATTCCTCATTCATACGCGGTGACTTTTTAAAACTTAATTATGCTTCCACTACATTTTACTTACGCTTCCGCAAATATTTAATTTCTTTGAAATCTTGTAAAACTTATCTATTTTTAAATAATGCAACGAGTTATGACTTTCCAAATGACACATTTAGAGGTCGTTCTCTTGTATCTTGTGCTGTTGTATTATGTAGTAACACCCCCGGACATATTATCGCTACGACACAATTTTAGGGGTGTGACACATCACTTTTGTTGTTTGGCCGAAACCCTCAAGAAGAAGAAAAAAAGATTTTTTTTATCAAGAACAAGTTGGTGATTTAGTGTTTCAAGAATCAAGGTTTAGGTATGTTCGTTAACCCTAGTTGTTTAGTTTTCTTTAAATCATGTAACAATTAATATGATGGATCGTTAGGGTTTTAAAAACTTCTGTAATTAAGGATGTGTTAATCATGCTAGAGCAATTAGGGTTTAATTAGAATTATATGTATGTTACATTGACTAGAGCTTTTAGCTTGGTCGCGTGTAACCATGTTTATTTATTTGTATAGTTGCGTGATAGGAATTGGATGCTGCATTATGAGCATTCAGGTGAGTTACATAGTCCCACTTTTTACATGGTTTTAAACTTAGGATGGAAATTATGCAAGTGTTTAAATGAGTTTTGAATTCCTGTGATTATGTGTTAGTGTAAATGCATGGACTATTATATGACTGATATGCGTTATGTGTTACATGTTATGTGATGTGATATTGTTATTTTCGTTTGTAAACAAGTTCGGAGGAGAGTTACTTGCTGGTATCCATGGCCTGTTTAGTGGAAGGAATTGTTGCCTAGTCAGGAGGATTACTTGCGGGTGTCCATGGCATAAGCTAGAGGGAAAAGGATTTGGTATGATCCAAGAGCGATTGAGGTCGTCTGCTTGGTGTTTGTGTGGTTGATTTGATTGAATTGCATGTTAGCTTGTATGTTAGTTAGCATAATTGTCATGCGAAAGTATTGTTTTATAATCACAGTAATTCGGTTATAGATTATGGAAAAGGAGAATTTGTGTGTCTGAAAACCTATGTTTCTCACAACTTTGTCGTTGACGTTTAATCATCATTTTTAGGTATTCAGAGATGAGATTAAAGTTAGAAGAGTGGTTAGAGGACCGTAGGAGCTGGTGAAGTTTATTATCAAGATTTCGTTAATTGTTTTGGATGATGAATGTTAATTTTTGTTTTGCTTTGTTGGGATGTATAAATTTTTTTGTTTGCATGTCTATGAAGTTGGCTGAACTGCTTTATTTCAATGTCAGGACGCCTTTTGGTTTGTTGATGTGTTTGGGTATTTTCATGGAAATGTTTTAATTATGTGTCTTTACTTGTATTTATGCATGTTTTAGTTTCTCTATATAGACGGCCAAGTTTTGTTTGTGTTGTGATAATTCCTTTTCTCATCGCGTTCCTCGCATTATTGCTGGTGAGGTGGACAGATGGTATTAGAGCAAGGGTTATAGGAAGTAGGGTGTTGAGCTAGACTATAACTGAGGTCCTTCATGTAGATGCATTTTGGGCCTTTATAGTGTTTGATGCTATAACTGCTATGTAAAGCTTCCCCTCTATTTTTTGCATAGATTATATATCTCGTATTTCTGGCTAAGTTGTCATTTAGTTATTTTTTCCTACCCATTAATCTAATATGATATGTAATTACTTTCTTAGTATTTTAGCTTTGTTTACCCCACACGTAAGAAGGTCTCGTTAGGAACCGTTTTCCCAACTGCGACTTTAAGCGTTATAAGGGCCTCTTGTGGAACGAAGGATGATTGGTCGTTTGGATTGTTTGTCGGATGCGCGTAATAGGGCTGGACCCGCGGAGTCAGGTGATTCTTGGTGGAGGCAAAGTCTACCCAAGGAAGTCCCATCATAAGTTTATCCGCCCCTTACCACGTCATGTGTTATTGACTTATTTCTTTCGGTATTTCTTATTTTGGGAAGCGATTGCGAGACTTTCGTTCCTTTATGTCGTTTTGATTTTATTTTGATATAAGTAAGTAGTTATTTGATGGAGCATCCTTTATGTGTTAAGTTGGAGTGGTTTAAGATGTGCAATGTGGAATATGTGCTTATATGTGAATTATGATTGAAATGGGTAGTCTTGGAAGTAAGTACACGTGTGAAAGGAGGCACTTATAATTATGGTGGCCAACATAATTATAAAGGCATCACACACGTAGACTTGTGATCATGATTTCATTTATTTGTGTTTGGTTGTAAGGTGGTAGTGTAATATGTTTTTTTAGGTGTATTCATGATAAGGATGGTGGTATGGGTAGAGAATTATTCTCTTACCCTAATTGGAGGATATGTTAAATTGAGTTGTATAGATAGTAAGTTTCTCTTCTATCTAGTATTTGCGGATACCTAGTATTACTATTATAGAGGTTGCTCGTTTGCTCGGTTGTTTGTTTGGATTTCCTAAGTCTAAGCTTAGCATCCCTTCATCGTACTTTGTTAGTAAGGATACCCGATTTTTCCTATTCGACGTCTTGATGTATATTGGTTGTTCGGATCTGCTCTTTCGGATATAGGCGCGTTTCGTTAGTTCTTTCGTTGCATTGATTACTCGTATGAGTATCAAACGTTTCTTTTAAGCACTAATTGTTCCTAACATATTAGTGTGGATCATTACTCCCTTGGTTGTATATCCCTTGGTTTTCGTAACCCGTTGGCGACGTGTTAGTATCGATGCTTTTAGGTTTGCTCTGTTGATCATTATTTTGGATAAGACCTTATGTTTTCTTTTGAGTACGTAACGTCTTGCATGAGTTTTCTTATACGAGATCATTTTGATGTTTATTTTTGAGTATTGGTTCTGGTTATTTTCTTTCGTTTTTCAAACAATAAAAGTGTTGTAAGAGTCCTGTACGGTGTTTTACGATCCCTTTGGTATTATGGTGTCCTTTGTTTGAGTAACCTATTTTATAACTGATGTCTAATTATAAAAACCCTTTGGAAGTATTGTGTTGGTGTTTGGAGAAAACTGTGTATAAAATGATCTTTGTAAATAGATTTTATTTTATTATAAAAAAAAAGTTTAAAGTGATTCATAGTGGTAAGGTACGATACACCATTAGATAACCATCTCTATATTTTTATGACAACTAGAAAGAATTTTATAAAGATTACATTTAAGACAATTTTATTTATTATTTAAAATGATTTTTATACTTAAAGTGACTTTCTTAATTTAAATTGATGTTTATAAAAACATTATTTATTTTGACCTTTCGAGTAAAGTTGATAATTGGTATAAGAATTTTCGTCTTTCGTATTGATATTTTTTTTGTTCATTTGTCGTGGTACGCCTGTTGATTTTCTTTCGTTGCGTTTTCACCCGGTGCATATACGTATCCTTTATTTCAAAGGATTCTTATGTTATTTGATCCACGTCTATTTGCATATGTAGAATCTCCTATATGCATTCTAGCCTTTGACTCGATATTCATTTGTTATCCTATTTGATTGTTCGTAACCCTTGGAGTTTGTTGATACCGTTGAGTCGTGGAAGCTTTGATGTGATTGTGGGAATAGACTGGTTGTCCAAGAGTAAGTTTGTGATAGTATGTTATGAGAAGGTGGTTAGAATACCGTTGGAAGGTGATGAGATACTTCAAGTTCATGGGGAACGTACTTTGGGAGCCGCCAAAGCCCTAATGAACGCTAAGGTAGATAAACCTAGGATAAGTGATATACCTGTGGCGCGCGATATTACTGATGTGTTTCTAGAAGACTTGTTGGAGCTACCACCGCATCGACAAGTTGAGTTCCGTATAGACTTAGTTCCTGGAGCGACGCTGGTCGCGAAGTCTCCATATCGTTTGGCACCCTCAGAAATGCGAGAATTGTCTGGGCAACTTCAAGAGTTGCAAGACAAGGGTTTCATACGACCTAGTTATTTTCCGTGAGGAGCACCTGTGTTATTCATGAAGAAGAAGGATGGTTCTTTTTGCATGTGTATTGATCATAGGGAGTTGAACAAATTAACTGTTAAAACCGTTATCCACTCCCTAGGATTGATGACTTGTTTGATCGGTTACGAGGAGCGTGTCCTTCTTAAAGATAGATTTTCGGTCAGGTTATCATCAGCTACGAGTGCATGAGGATGTCATTCCAAAGACCGTGTTTCGAATGAGATACGGACATTTTGAGTTCTACGGTTATGCCTTTTGGGGTAAACCAATTGCACCCGCGGTTTTCATGGACTTAAGATCGGGTTTGCAAACCGTTACTTAGGTAGGTTTGTCATCGTATTTCATTGATGACCATTCTGGCCTACTCAAAGTCGAAGAGGACATGAAGTTATTTGAAGTTACTAGTGTTGGAGTCACCTATGGAAGGAGAAGTTGTATGCTAAGTTCTTCTTAAGTTGTGGAGTTTTGGTTCGAAGAAAGTGCATTTTTTGGTACCGTGGTTCCACCATCACGTATTCACGTGGATCCGAGTAATAGTAAGCGTGAGCAGTGAGGGGAATTGGCATGATTATTCTTAGGATTGGAGGTTTCACGACGTTCATCGTGTAACTTTTTTAGATTGTTGAACCCCCTTACTTCCCTAACTATGAGGAATCAGAAGTATGAGTGGAGCGTAGAACAAAAGAGGCTTTTCAGACTTTGACGATTGATTTGTATGATACCTTTGATAAACGCGAATGTAGTAGGTGACTGCATTGAGTTAGAAAAGAGAGAGTGAATCAAGGAGAGTAAGAGGAATGATACTTGCAGCCAACGTTGAGGCGTATCAAGCAGAGAACGTACTCGCAGAAAGGCTACCATGGTTTAGATCAACAGATGGAAAGAAAAGGAGACAAGAGTTTGTACTTTATGGATCAAATTTAGGTTCTATTGGTAGGAAGTGTAATGGATGCGCACATGCACAAGGTACCTTGGTACATCTTGAGTGGTAAGACGTATCTATAAACGTGGAGACAATTTATTGGGTAGCCACTGGAGGCTCATGCATCAAGATACTTGGTACATCCGGGAGCGGATAAGACGTACTATAACCTTGGAGACATGTATTAGTAGCCACGTGTAGAAAAGGATATAGCTACATATGTTAGCAATTGTCGGATTTGTTTAAGAGGTGAAGGCTGCAATGTCAAAGACTTTTGGCTTGCTGCAACAGCCTGAGATACTTAAGTGAAAATAAGATAGAATCACCATGGATTTTATCACTAAATTTCCAAGGTCAAAGTAGTGAGTATGATGTGATTTGAGTGATGGTCGATAGACTGACCAAGTTACCTCATTTTCTAGATATATAAGAAGATTTCAAGATGTGAAATTGGCAAGGATTTATATTGATGAGATAATAGCAAGGAATGGAATTCTGGTGACGATCAACTCAAATTGAGATGGATGATTTACCTCGTGGTTTTGGCAGACGCTGCAGAAAGTGTTAGAAACGCGATTGGATTTGAGTACTGCTTAGCATCCTCAAGCGGATGGAAAAAGTAAACGTATGATTTTAAATTTGGAAGATATAATGGGGGCATGTGTTATCAGATTTGGTGGTAGTTATCATTTGAGCATTCGGTGTGCTCCGTTTAAAGCTTTGTATGGAAGGAAATGCAGGTCGCTTATTCTATGGGCAGAGATTGAAGAGAGTAGTTTGACTGGACTTGAGTTAGCACAAGAAACTACTGATAAGGTAGTGTTGGTAAAGGAAAAGCCCAAAGCGGCGAGAGATCGTCAAAAGAGCTATGTTGATTATAGGCGTAAGCCGTTAGAGTTTGAGGTGGGAGATCGTGTATTGTTAAAGGTGACGCCTTGGAAGGGCGTAGTGCGTTTTGGAAAGAAGGGTAAGTTAGCACCGAGATATGTAGGACCATTTGAGATCCGTGAAAGGATCGGCCTTGTAGCTTATAGGTTGAGGTTACCTAAGGAGTTGAATAGCGTGCATGACACCTTTCATGTGTCAAATCTGAAGAAGTGTCTGGCGGACGCTAATTTGCATGTGCCATTAGATGAGATCAAGGTCGATAAGACACTTCGTTTTATCGAGGAACCTGTAGAGATTATAGATCGAGAAATTAAGAAGTTAAAACGTAGGAAAATAGCGCTTGTGAAAGTTAGATGGAATTCGAAACGTGGTCCTGAGTTTACTTGGGAACACGAAGACCAGATGAGGATTAAGTATCCATAGTTGTTCATGGACCGAGTTGTTGAGCCTGCTAGTTAAATATCAGGACAAAATTTCCTCAAGGAGGGGATACTGTGACATCCGTGATTTAATCATGTTGGTGATACCTTTAGAAATGGCTAAGAGTTCATTTTGTGTGATTTCTTGTGTGCTATGTGTTATATATGTGTGCTAAGTAGTTTGAATAGGTGCATAATATCATTTTGAGGTGTATGATCATCTCATTTTGAGTGCGTTTGTGTTTGGTGATGAGTATTCCATTTGTTCACGTGTAGTGATAATGGAAAAGAATGGCGTATTGCAGGCAATGCTACATCAATAGTTGGATGATTTTGTGTTAAGCGTTTATGAGAAATGTATCATGTTGGAATTAAGTGAAGTGAGTGAAATTTAGATATTTATAGTAGACTTTCTAAAAATAGAAAGTAAAATTTGAAATGAAAAGTTATTTTTAGAAAGTTTAGTAAGCAGCGTTTATGTAAAAAGGTTTACCCAAATTAGCTTAGGTTTTTATGAAAACGTAAGGTAATAAAGATAATTAGTTAATTAATAATTAAAGAAAAAAAATATGTATGTATATGTAGAAATCGGCCCAAGAAAGGAAAAAAGAAAAGAAAAGAGATTTTGGGCCTTATCTTAGGAGTTTGACTAGGATTATGATTCTAGTTAGTTAGATAAGGGATCCATAAGCTTAAAAATGACTCATTCAGCCCCCATATACCTTTTGAGTCGACTTCCATCCCTAAGAACAAGGAGAACAAGAATTTGATCAAAGGTTTTGCTAGGGTTTATGTTAGGAGCTAGTAATCAAAAGGTATGTATCCTTAACCTAGTTTAATTCTTGCATGCATGTAACATGTAATGTGATGGATCTTAGTGTTTATAAAAATTCAGTAAGTATATAGAGTTTTATGATCATATTGTGTTTAGGGATAATTTAAAAGCATGATTATGCAAACGGTGCGTTTCGATTTGCGTTACATCTTGATTTAAGGTTTTGCAGAATTAGGTCTGTGTTAAACTGATGATATCTAGATGTTAGACACGTGTTTTAATATGATTCAAGAGCCTAAATTGTAGTTCAAAGAGTCTATTTTTCAAAAAGTCTAGCCTCGAATGATTTTGAGTTCTGAAAGTTGGTTAAATGTTGGTTACAAGAAAAGTTGTCAAAACAGTGAATACGGGTCAGAATTGGGTCATGTTTGGGAGGGTAAAACCCTAACTTAAAAGTGGAATTAGTAAGAGCCAATCTACAGGGATTATGTTCAATATGTATAAAAAGAAACCCTAGAAGTATAGTTTCTGATTGTGTGTCTAAGTATGGTAATTAGGGCCATACATTTTAGTGTGCAATCAAATCTGAATTGGGACAGTTTTGACGTTGGATTTTATTTGGGATAGTTGCACATGTAATAAGAGCTTGGGAATCAGAAGGTAGTTAGTAAACTCATAAATAAACTTAGGTGATTTTTGGTATAATTTATGAAGGTCATCAAGTAAGGTTTTTAAGGTAGTAAAGATACACTAAAATTCTGCATTTTTGAATAAATTGTAGCTAACTAGTGTAATGTGTTAATGAGGTGGTTAAGGTTGGGCATGGTGTCAGGGTGACCCATGATGGTTAATCAAACCCTTAGACATATATCATATGTGTGTTACATGGACTAGAACTTTTAGCTTGGTCACGAGTAACCGTGTTTATTTATTTGTATAGTTGCGTGATAGGAATTGAAAGTTGCGTTTTGAGCATTCAGGTGAGTTATATAGTCCCTATTTTTATTGCATTTTAAACTTGGGATGGAAGTGATACAAGTGTTGAAATGAGTTTTAAATTACTATGATTATGTGTTAGTGTAAATGCATGGACTATTATGTGACTGATATGCGTTATGTACTACATGTTATGTGATGTGATATTGATGTGTGAACTAAGTCAGGAGGGTTACTTGCGGGTATCCATGGCCTGTTTAGTGGAAGGAAATGTTTCCAAGCAAGAGGATTACTTGCGGGTATCCATGGCCTAAGCTAGAGGGAAGAAAGAGATTTGGTATGATCCAAGAGCGATTGAGGTCGTCTGCTTGGCGTTTGAATGATTGATTTGATTTGATTTGATTTGATTGAATTGCATGTTAGCTTGTATGTTAGTTA